>VCJN01001894.1:0-165774 GCA_006384855.1 Tetraselmis striata
CGCCGACTACCTGCCGTGTGCCCGGGCCGCGGAAGCTACCGGAGCACAAGACGCATTGGTGTCCCGATGGGCGGCGCTGTGTTCCCGGACCGCGGAAGCGATATGGCACAGCACGGTGCAGTGGCCGCGGTTGGATGTTGCCGACCAGCTACGTGCAGTGGCGGCCCGATGGCTCCCGCCCATTGCATGGGTGGCCCGGGGGCGGTATTCAATCAATGGTGACCGGTTGGCGGCGATCGCTTGCGTGCAGAAGTATGCGAGGGGAAAAGAAAACCATGTGCGACCTCGGCCTCGCGTCGGCCTCTCCGAGATCCGCCTACGGATGGGGAGGGGGTTGTACGACTCGGCGGACGGGGGCTGCCTACTCGCGAGGGCTGTTCAAAATAACACCGTGTTCTCGTACCTCGGTACGACCCCCGACCGACCTGCAAAAGATCCGGCGTACCCCCCACCCGTATGTGTTCCACTTGTGAATTACTCGAGTTCCGGCCTAGTACAGCGGAGTGTTCGGCGGCGCCTTGCGGCCGACCCGTTCGGAAGACATGGGAAGCCCTCAGTCGCCCCCTGAGAATGGGAGAGAGCGGCGAGCGTGAGGAAACGGGAGCCCATCATTTAGATGCGGGTCGGGCGTTCATGGGCGGAGAGGCCGGGCATGGCAGCGACTTAGGGGCCAAGAGACAGAAGCCGGAGTGCCCTTAGGGAGTCGCAACTATGCATCGGGAGGAGTTAGCTGGCGGCATTCTCGGTCGTACCCTTGATGGGCGGCTACTGTGACGAGGCGCGATGCGGAGGCTACAGTCGGCGCTTGGGCGAGCAGGACATGCCGGCCACAAGGCGACGACACGCGGAAGGGGGTGGGAGGGGCTGCCCACCTTTCCCCCTCCAGTCTCCCTCGGGGATCCTACCACATTACAAGAGCTCATGCGGGCGAGATGGAGGCAGCATCGGCGGACCGCGGCTAACGAGGCCGGGGGACCGCCACAACCGGCGCGGTTGGGCGATTAGCGCCTCGATTTGCGGGATATTTTCAGCGATGGCGGCGGGTTGTGGAGCCCATACGCAGCACGCCGACCGCAGATTGTGTTGTGCTGGTGCATGACCGATGTAGAGAAAAACCTTTTGGGCGGGGCGAGTACTGTATTCGTAATCCCCGTACTGCCAATTAGCGGTAGTCACTCGTACTCGCGACCGCCCGTAGTTTTCCGGACCGAAGTAACACAGCTATATTGATCACGTGATGGAAGGAGGCGGGGTTTGGAAAGGAAAGAGGATGGCCGGTAGCTTAAGCTTTAATTACACTAGATGTGTGTCCCCAGTATGGTAGTTAGAGATAGCAAGCCCTAAGAACAACTCAGTCTAGGCAATGGAGAGCGGCATGCTAGCACGTAATAACTAATCAATTTCCATTTCCATTTTCGGTTGTCGGCTCCACGGTGCCGACACGGGGCCGGCGCACGGTGCCTTTTGGACGGTCGACGACCGTTTCCCGGCCAGCGAGACATGTCCTCAAGCTGGGCGCGGGGCATCACTTATTATGAGTGGCTTGTTCACCAAAGACCATGCATGTCACGAAGACACGACGAGCTTTGGTGGGTGCGCCGCGACAAAGGAAGATGTATGATGGGGACGGACAAGCCCCTTAGTGCTGCTTTTAAAGCACACAACGAAGCTACGTGCGGGAGCAACACTTCTCGGGACGGCTACGTCATGTAGCCGCGCGCGGGTGGCAGGTGCCGTATGGGCGTATCGACGCACTGCCATGCGCTACGTGTACTGCGAGATTAATTAATGGGCGAATGTGCATGAATAATATTAATTGTTAACGATACAAGACAACAATTTATAACATCAATCTATAAGGGAGTTAAAAGATTAGTCACTACTCACATGTTCTCTTGAATTGGTACTAAACATTTAGAAACATTGCTATGTTCAATTTGATTTTCTGAATAAGATTCATTTTGGAATCCAAAGCTAATGCATGCGTTTTCGACGATGAGGCTTTTCATTGGGGCGGGGACTTTTAAAAATAACTCCGGTAGAATTACAAGTAGTCGCTAAAGTTCGCCCCAGGTCATGGGCCGAAGCCGCCGCAGCACTTGACCTCGTGCGCTAACTGCAGTCGTAGGTCCGGCAATTAAAGCCATAAGACCGTAATTGTGTTGGGACAGTACCTCGCACAGTCATGTGGTGCTATCCTCGGCCCATTTCAAACCGGTACACAAGCTCAAACAAGGTTTCGAATGATATCAAGGGGTGATTTGCTGATCGCCCTTTGCAGCCTAGCTCGTGCCAGCTCAGCGACCTAGCGACTAGCGACAATATCCAAGTCCGATCGGCACCTTTTATTACGAGCTTGATATCTCAACACGTTGCCTCATTCGAACCCCGAAAGACCAATGCACAAACCGGGTAAAAAACTTAATCCACGGTCGCGGACGATATTGCCCTGAAGTGACAGGGCCCGGAAATCGGGAATCGCCGATCCGGGGACCGACTGAGTAGTTCTTGACTCCCTGGCCTCCTGCTTGATCTTGGTTTCAGGCTTATGTCTCTCCCTTGCTTGCTGGCAACCTTTCATAGTTGCTTTTGGATCTTTTGTGTTGCTATGACCCGGGTCATTGGCTGCAAGCGTCCTCGCCGCGGCTGATAGCCTATCTACCCCGGGGCGGGGGTTCCTTTGGTTCCTGGCAGCTAAGTGACTTCGTGGTTGACTTCCCTTGACTCCTTCTTGGTTCTTGGCTCCCTGTCCTCCTGCTCGACCTTGGTTTCAGGCTTATGTCTCTCTTTTGCTGGCAACCTTTCATAGTTGCTGTTAGTTCTGTTTGTAGTGCGCTTTTGTGAAAGCCCTTATGTAATAATACTACGCGCATACGGTGAAGCACTGATGTAAAATACTACTAAGTAGGAGACCACCTCTAACGAGCGGACGTACGACGACGGTGCCAGGTACGGGTAGCGACTACCTGTAATCCTTAATTCATCATGGCTAGACATGCGCGCTAGTGACGCATGCCCTGCGCCAAAGCAGCCACTGCGGGTACGGGTGCCTTCCACTAAAGCTCTCGAGCCGCCGGCGTGCACGCGACCAAGACTCTACGATAGGGGGATCAGTCGCAAAAGAGATAATCAGGCGCAGTCCGTTTTGCCTGTGCCGCGGGCTTGTGTTTCGAAGCTGACAAGTGGCGCGATGACGGTCGCGGGGCGCCGGCCGGCGCTGGCCGAGACGAAGTTATCCGCTTTCGGCGTTAGCACCCTGAAACGGCTGCGGCAGAAGAGGGAACGCAGGGAGCGCGCGGCGGAATGGCTGCTGCACCTCGAGAAGGAACACGAAAAGCGGATGCAAGAGCTCGAAGACGAGCTACAGCAGGATGCTGACGTGACGGTTCAGCTCGAGGAGGACATGTCCAAGGCTACTAAGGTTCGGAACCGCATCACAGCATGCGGCCTGCCATGAAAAGCCCTGGCCTTACGCCGGCCCTGTGTGCGACACGTTACATGTTGCACGCAGGCATGACATTTGCACACACCCACTGTATGCTCCCGGAGGCTTTGACGCAAGCAATGCACAAATAGACAGCGACTAAGGCACTTTGGCACACCTGTCCGTGTCCAGCTTTACAAACGGTTTCGTAAGCTGGCTGGCGGCGTTCCTGAGGGCGAAGCCCAACTGTGGGCGGAGGATACTTGCTGGCGGGCGGGCATTGACGATATCCGCCGGAGTCACTTCACAGACGAGTACCGCTTCGTCAAGGCTGTACACTGCGTCGCCACCACAATTCAGGTGCGCTTAGCCTGTTGCCTCGCTTTGATATAAACTACGGGATTGTTGATGAGTGCCAGCTCGCGCTGTTGCCGCCTCTCGATGCCACAAGTGGGCACGAGTGCGCGATCATCGGCTCTCCGTTTTTTTTCTCCCAGGGCACTCTTCCCGAGTACACAATATCCTTCTTCTGAGGCAACCCTCACGGTCTCTGCCTTCTTTCACAGCGTACGTGGCGGGCGCACCGTCATGTCAAACGGATGAAGGAGGAGCGTCGGATGTTTGTGAAGTTTCTGAAAGCTGTCGAGGGGGACAGCCGAAGCTGGGTCAGCCGCCCACCAGAGCACACTTCATTCCTACCGCTTCTGGCGTCGATTGCGCAAACGCGAGACGCGGCGGATGCGCAGTCGACGCAGGCAAACACAGATAGCGGCAAGCTCCTCCGACATCAGACATGGGACAGGAAGTGGGAGAAGTTCAGTGCACAGCGCAGTGTCAGCATGCCTGGCAAAGTCAGTTTGGAGAAGGTGGGGCTGCCCGCCCTGTCGGAGGAATCGAACGACATGGCGAGCTACCTCCGCGGGGCACAGAGCCGCCAGGCAACGTCCAAGCGCACGCAAGGATCGGCTCCCGCCGCGCGCAGCGCGCAGGCCCCTGGCTGGCGGGAGGCGCTCACGGAGCTAAACCTTGGTCAGAAGCCGCCAGTGGTTGGACTAGGCAACTACAACCCGCCTGCAAAGCCGCCCCCACAACGGAAACTCGTATCGACACGGCTTCCTGATATCAGTCCGAAGGCCGCTCAGAAAAACGCTCCGCAGAAACAGGAATCCAAGCCCAAGGATCATCGCCGAATGACAGGTGGTAGGCAGTTGCTGAATCCGGTGATGTTTTGATGCTGAGAAGGCCACACATCTGCTGTTGCTTGCCGTCATGCCGATGACAAGCATCAACATGTCCAAGCTACATTGTTTCATCTTCCCATGGCAGTCTCGAGTATAATTGGTTTCGTCTGCAAGTCTATTACAACATTGTTAATGTGTGCAAACACCTGTGCGCTTGTAAAATTAGTCTCCCGGTGCTTGAAGAATCCAGTAGCGCCCGCCTGAACCCCCCCCCCCCCCCCCACCACCACCACCACACACACACACACACACATCCTCTCTGAATGCTTCCTTCGCATGATGATAGGTGTCATAGCTATTCATGCTGGTGCCCCTTTGTGCCGTCACCCACCACTTCATTGCCGCCCTGCGCACATTTACACCCCCCTCCCCCGGGGAAGCAGCTGCTTGAAGGTGCTTCTCGTATATTTCACGCCTTACCTATTTAGGCTCATTTGCAACATTAATGAACAGATCGTCACCTACCCAGGACTTTCCGGTAACCGGATTGCTACACGGCCGCCATAGAGACGCTGCAAGGGTTTTACTGTTGCCAGTCGTCCTTGGGGCCAAAAAGAAGGTTCATTGCAGCAGCTGCTTCAAAGCCCTCTTGACTCAGTGACCCACACCTACCTGAAATGAAGCATTACCATCCACTTTCACCATGTTATAAATTCTCTCATGTTCCAAAACGCGGACCTTCACAATTTCTGACATGGGACAATGCTCAAGTTGACATCACCCAAAAGATACAGTATATGCTCGAATATTTACCACAAAAGGCCACATTATCTATTGTAGCCATGCCTTTCTACATGGCTCTGCCAGCTTTACATTTGCATGTCGCTCTTGTCTGTGTACCGCAAATACTTAATCGATAGGCGTGTACATGATAGTACCTTTACCCCCTGTGCCTAAAGGCCCTGCTGAGAAAACAAAAATAATCACATCTTGACCGAACAACCTCAAATATTATAAATCACGGCTTGTCAACACTAAAAACTTTTTCCCTACCCAGTATATGTTTTCAACCTGTCCGTGTGTCGGTACAGGAAGCAAAGTTGGATATCTAATATGGGCCATGTACTCTGAGACGAGGCAACGACGAACTTCCTCCCTGCAGTTCCATGCCAAACAGTGTCCCTCGCCGCAAGTCATGTTTGCATCTCCCCACAATGTATGCACTCAAAGTGGCCAACCTCCTGCCTGCCCAAAGCCATGGCCGAGGCCGCATGCGTACGTATTTGACACCATACTGCATGCTCTTGAGCTCTAAGACGTCACAGCAGTGCACAGCCTGGCTAATATACCCACATATGTTGACAACAATGTAGTTCTTTAGAAGAAAACAACACATCAACAGATGATACAGTGTATTTGTAGAGTGGCTCATCTGCACTCATGTGTTAAAGAACATCTCCAAAAGTAAAGAATTGACGTTTGTATATTTAGGCACTGATGACTGTGTAAATGATGTAGTAGACATGAATTGCGGCTTCCCTTATCGCATAACGCTGCAGGTTACACAAGCTCATGATGATGCTGGTGGCGCAGCAAAACGTCAGCAAGCACACTGACGTCAGAACCAGAGCACGCTTGTAAGGAATGGTAATGTGTGTGATGCGAACGAGGTATGCCCGCTTCTAGCTTTTGCATCATTCGGCATGTGCTGGGGCGCTGCTATGCCATCATCACCGCCATCTCTAATGTGTTATGCTGCTTCTCCAACTGTTAAGCAACTCTTCAAGAGCTTTCTGTACCTCAGCCTGCACTGGACTGTTAAATACACGACTTTTCGAAAGCTATTGCGAGCAACATGATAGGCAAGGCGCAGGAAGCATCCGGTTGAAGGGGCATACAGGAAGGCATCCAGCAAGCACACCGCGCACCTCATGGCATGTTGTCCTAGTCCTGTGGTTACTGGCGCCGTGCTGCGCGCATGGTTTGCAGATGTAAGTTACAGTAGCTCCACGAATGTCCAGTATTGGGTGCCCATGAGATGTAGCTTTGCTTCGACATCAGTCCCTGGCATGAGCGCATGCATCTGCTTTATTGCGTGGCCGATCTTGGCCTCCATATCCTGCGGAGCAAACAGAAGTGGGTTACTGGAGCTAGCACACACCGATGGCGTCTGATACACGCATCGCATTTGGAGGAGTTGCTCACCCTCAGCAGCAGCAGCGATGGGCGCAGCTTAAGCAACTCTGGCAAGTTTGCTCTGGGCAATAAGCTTTTCAGAGTGACGATGCGGCGCGCAGTCTCCGCAGGGCTGATGATGAGGATATCTGGACAGCGCCTGCATACCCCCCCAAAGCCAGAAAAGGGCAGGAATCCGTTCAGACTATGTGAGTAGAGGTCCATGCTTTCATATATGGCGCTACTAAGCGCACTAAGCGCTACTGTGTATGAGCACTTCCCATCATCCCACCTTGCAATGTCTACCGCGTCGCTTGGCGTGCAGTCCAGCAGGACTACGGTCTGGTGCAGGCATCGGCTGAGCTCCGTCGGGGATAGAGTTGGCCATAGGCCGAGCTCCAGGGCCTGGTCTGTAGCTGCAGCCATGGTAACGCTCGAATAACAGCGGAGGTTTTGCCTCCGATTAGATAAAACCCCCTCACGGCTTGGTCCGCCGGCAACATCGGACACCGCGCGGTGGAGAAGTCGTCGTGCTGGCACGCCAACGGCTCGGCAGTGGTGCTGTCGCGCCCTCCGTCGCGCAGTTAACAGTGCGCACCCCCCGCCGCAGCCTCGATCGAGGGCTGGGCAAAGCCAGGGCATCGCCTGGCTGCAGCTTGAGGCAGGGCGGAGCAGCCTTACTGCGAGTGAGTCCGTGACACAGCCGTCTGGGAGACTGCGAGCACAGCGACTCGTTCGACCTCGCGGTGTAGCTCACCCACCGCAGCACTTTCCTGAGTAGTAAAACGGCGGCCAGGGAGTTACAAAGTTGAACTCGGTGTCTGGTGATCCCCAGCCCAAGTGCCACGTTGTATGTAATTGAGCCCAAGGTGTACGCACTACTGTGTGGTGTGTCGCCAAGGACAGCGTACGGTTAGTAGGCCTCTCAAGCCAGAGCGGAGGCGGGCCGCCGAGCATATGATGAGACGCAGCAAGGCCGGAGCAGGCGGTCTGCTGCCGCGGCGTACTACTACTCAACTGCTGCGCCAACCTTTCCGTAATGTCTGCGCCAGTGCTGCGTATAGTATTAGGACTACTACGAACAGCACTGCAATATATTTTACGCAGCGGTGCCGCAGCATGCTTACCGCGTACAAGCACCTGTACGTGTACTGACTAGGTTATTTCTAAATTACTTTACATTATTTACGGGCATGATCACGCACGGTAATCTTTATTATTTCGCCATCTTTAGCGCTATTCTTATATATACTAATAATGATATCATATAGCGACTGAAAGTATTACTAAAATAAACGCTAAAATATACGGATTGGACATAGCGACTGATATAAAAGTATGAAATAAATTACAGTAAGGATTAGACATATCCCGTAAGATTACTCGTACGTTTTCTACTTGAATCGTTTACAATACTCGCCGGCGGGATACTCTGTTGGCTGATCGCACCAATCAGCCAACAGTTGATCGTAAAGGCACTTCCGAAAAGCTGTAGTTGATATCGTCTCACATTTTGTACAGTCGCCCACAAATTGTTTGGCAGCCCTGAGGGACTGTAGGCATGCCACCCCGTAGGCAACGTACGCATGCACTGCAATCACTCATGGGTTGGCCCTCACCCGGAGCTCAACATGTGCGACCAGGTTTCATTCAGCGTCCCTGTGTGCTGGTTGTGCAGCTGCGCTGCGCATGCACGGATATTGCACGGAGGATCAGATGAAGGAAGACACCTTGTTTCTGGGAACACAAATGAAGGTGCAACTTGGAGATGAAGGGCATTGTGACTTGAGACGTTTAATCGCGGAATCGCCCTTGTTCCGCCTTGACAGCTTGGCTGTAGGTGAGACAGCGCTACGCTAAGCCTGCTAGTGCTGCAACGAACTCGTTCTTCTGGGTGAAGTGCTCTGTGTGTGGCCATGCTCTTGCTGTTTTGACCTGAAATGACAGCAACGTGCTAGAAACGTTGGCACTATCTGGATGTCACCATTTCATGGAGCACACCCATCTCATGTTTGACATCGTCTTTCATATTCCCGGGACCGAGAGGCAGCAGAACGTTCTTCCGGCTGTATGTAAGCACACAAACAATCTTAACGATGGCGATAGCCGGATGGACACTGTCAGAAAAGGCATGCTTTGACGATGGAGAAGAAATTGAGATTGAGTATTCCTTTGGCGAGCCTGTTGACTTGGACGAGATCGATTCAATGGAGGAAGGAGTCGGAATCGACATGAAAGCAACCATTTTTTGCGTGGCCTTACCCTAGGCTGCCATCGCATTACTACTGGCCGAAGCTACTGGCCGAAGAACAACTTTACTTCAATGAGTAAGAGGGTTCAAGTACCATGTGGGATCACATGCAAGGGCTGGACCCCCTGGAGGCCCATCAGAAGCAGATTCTGATGCTGACCATGGATCGGGATCATGCCGGACCCCGGATCGCTGGCAGGTCTGTGGAACCGCCGTCCAGATGCTTATGAGGAGCTGGAAAATTGAATCACCAAGCCCGAGCACTCCCTGAGGCCCTCTCGTGCTATCGTGAAGTTGGCGAAAGTTGACCCACTTGATGGTGATCATGGCTGCTTTGACTAGTGCGTACCGACGAGGGTCCGCGCCACCGGTACAACACAAGTCCATTGTCCCTTCCGCAGTTGATGCACACAGCTATTAATGTGCACGCACGCCATGCCAGGCTGCTGACATGATTTCTTTTGCCGAGGAGTGAGGCGATGTGGAGCAACGACCACAATACCAGTATGACTGATGAATAATGTTGACGCTAACGACTCATAGTGACTTCCCGCATCCATAGGTCCTATGACCTCTGAGGATTTCTCATGTGATCTACGGGTGCCGGTGCGGTAGTAAGAGCACTGCGAGTAAGAATCTGCCCCATCTGCCAGAGGTCAAATGTAGCCAAAACTGAACCGGAACTACAGCGAAAAGTCCTTATAGGTTGCATGCAAGCCAAATTTGATGATTACAATAAGGGTTGTTACAGGTGCGTCGGCCCCCTCTCACATCCCTCAATCTGCAAATGTACGAGGTTGTCATCTGGAGAGGGATTCTGATAGCATTGTCCGCAAGTCTAATGTGCCCATTGTGCAGGTTATCTCTGATGCGCGACCAACAGCATGCACGCTCTTCCGCTGTTCAGGCACATGCAGCAGCTGGGTGCTGCGGTGCCATTCACCACCCAAAGCTATCTGAAGACCAGCATGGTTTGCTAAGGTGGCGCAAAACAACTGCAAGTCCGGCATTCCTTCTTCATCAGCTCATGAGACTGGTATGTGCGGCGTTCTCTTGTGTCAATTAATTCGCAATCCTGCGTCAGGTCACATGCCAGAGCAGCCAGCTCGTGGGCGAGCCCTCCATAAATAATGCTGACTTCAAGGGCAAAAGTTGGATGACTGCCTACCTGCCATCCAGCACCGGGGAGTGTATCTCTGGCAAGACGCTGCTGCTCCAGCTGGCGGCAAGCGCCAAGCGTGCACAAGAATGCAGCGCTTTTGGCACCAGGTTTGCGTTGCGAATTGGCTATGGCGTACCAGGGCAGGCCATAGCGCCTCTTGCGCAACGGGCTTAAGGCAAGTTGCACTTCTCTGCCAGTTCTTGGACGAATGTATAGAAATATATCATTTCATTTTGATAATAATACACGCCATGATTGATGATATACTACCGTACCTGCAGGTACCTGAACGGAATACTCTGGGAAGGTATCTGAGCGTATTATCATTCTGCAAATGCCATGTTGCTGGCTGGCACCGCAGCTCGGCAGCTGGGTCGATTTCAAATCTAGCGACTACCGCAACATGCTCTCTCAACCGCCGCGGATGTCAATTAGGTACATGCTGGCCAGGTGGTGTAGGACGGTTTGGGTTAGGCTGTACGAGTGGGCAGCCAGGTTGGCGGGCTCGTCGTCAAAGTAGTGCGAGGTGTCGTTGACGGCCGCCGCAGTCACGTTCTCGAAGCCATACAGCGTGATGCGATTGCAGAGCTGAGCCGCAAACACGATGCTCACAAAGCCGGAGGTCGCCTTACAAACGCTGCTGGGTGCACCGTGGTGTGTGCTATACCCGCATCCCACGCCGAGCTCTTTGCAACCTTCGTGCTTGCGAAAGCCCAACTCCGCGCTGCGTACGTGCCTGTCACAGCTCTGCGCCAGATCAGGCCATCTGCTTGACAGTCGTTGCCAAAGGATCTCTACCTCGTTCACAAAGTCAGGTGATAAGATGAGCAGCTGCGGCGGGGGCAGCTTTTGCAGAAGCCGGCTGTACGTGTAGTAGTTGCGATGCCAGTTGGTGGCCTCAAACAGCACCATGCTCGTGGTGTTGCGGCTCTGGTCCAACAGCGATCGTCCGCTGTGAAAAGCCTCCATCACTTTGCGTGACAGATCGCTCGCGTGCTTGGAGTTGACCATATCAAAAGTGGCCTTGCTCCCAACGTGTCGCTCATAGCCAGCCACTGGGGCGTAGTTCATCCGCAGCACCATATCATGGCTGTCGATCTCCGGCCCGTACTCGTGCCGCAGCAGGGTTGCCGAGTTGCCCACCACCGGCGCAGCGCCCGTACGACAGGTCGAGTTGCCGCGGGGGAACGAAGGACACGTCCGCGGGGTTGAAGGAGTAGTGCGCGTCCACGCTGGTGCCGTCCGGGCCGAGCACGGGGTAGGTGAGGGAGGCGGAGATTATGCGCCCGGTGCGCTCGCGGCCTGGCCGTATGCCGCCGCGTGTGCCGTCGCGGTCGAACTGCGCCTGGTTGAGGTGCAGGTTGGCCTTATCGAGCAGGTGGATTGGCGGCTCGCCGGGTGGGTCGACCCCCAGAACCCCGCCGGGAAGCCCGTTGCGACTGAATTCAAAGGCGGGTGGCTGTGCCACGTAGCTGCCATTCAGGTGCGCCTTCAGGTTATTCTCCCGCCGTATGTTGTTTTCCCGCTTGGTTAGTCGCTTGCGCCCAGTTTCACGCTGTTGCTGTCCTGCCCCCTGGGGTGCTGGGACCAGCGGCTCGCCCTCGCCGCCCCCCTCGCGCGCCGTCGCCCCGCGCCCCAACTCCACACGCACCCTCACCCGCGCGCTGCCGCCAGCCGAGTGCGAGCTAGCAGTCACATGGACTTCTGCCATCTGCGGAGCTCGCCGTGAATGCGGAAGCCAGCCCAAGTCCGTGCGGACAAAGTGGGCCGCCAGAACCAGCGCGAGCCCGGTCGCGGTCAGCCACGCTGCTTTCTGCGATGAGCTGATGAACGACCGCGCCGCTTTTAACCGCGCCATCGTGGCCGCTAGCAGCACGTGTCGGTCGTCTTTGGCCACCAATGACAGTTTTTACCGTTCCAGCTTCCCGTTTCCCCGCACAGTGCCTGGTTGCGCACCGTTATGAGTTCAGCTTTCACCGCCCATGTTGGCGCAGACCACCCCTCAGGCCCTGCTCACCGTGTTTCTGATGCTGAGCATAGGGGGCGGACGGGGAATTGCGGCGGTCCGATGGCTTATGACGATGATGGTCGCCAAATTTGACTAGCGACTACTGTAATTAGCTTCGGCAATTCGCAAGTTGACCATTAGCCGAGCGTCGGCTGCTGGGCAGGGCTTTCTGTAACTGGATCGCTGCCTAGCTAGACGGCCATCGTAGACGCTGCGGCAAGGGTTACACTGCTGCCAGTCCAGTCCCGGGGGCGGCGAAAAAAATGTCGGCGATCGACTGCGCGGCGACGACGCACGACTGCCAGTATGTCGATGGTATATATTTTAGGGAAACTTGCAAACGGGGTACAATACTGACTTTATTCGCGGAACAGGGTCAAACCCGGCTGTTGCAAATTCGGTGCAATAACAAACTGCAAAACAGGGCGTTCCCGACTTTACCACTCGTGGACAAGTGGAATTGGTACCGAAACAGGGGTAAGTACAACCGGCCCGTAATTGGTACAACCGGCACGTCACCATTTTTTCGCGCCTCAGCCGCAACTGGGGACCCCCCTCCCGGCGCCGCCAAGCAGTGCACGCATCCCGGTCCGCAACTGCAGTAGCGGACGGTAGGGCGGGTCGTCGGTGCACACGCCCAGAACTGCTGCCGCCAGCCGATGCGCGATGCCGCGATGCGCGTGCTTTTCGCAGCAAACGAGCAGCAGCAGCGACATGACACAGAAGGCGCCCCGTCGCGCGTGCCGTACCGGCATCAGTGCGGGTTATAGTCGCGCCCCACCGCCGTTCTGCCACACCACTCGTCGGCGGCTCCTATGGGCGTGCGTGTTAGCTCAGCCTCGCCATGTTGTCACCTGTCACGCGTCTTGTCGGCGCGTTGGTTGATGGCCCCACTACAAGATGCGACGACGGGGCATCGCTTACGGCCGGGCCGCCGGCCGGCTATACCCTGTCCTTTTTTTAAA
The DNA here is from genome assembly GCA_006384855.1 of Tetraselmis striata. Classification (NCBI taxonomy): domain Eukaryota; kingdom Viridiplantae; phylum Chlorophyta; class Chlorodendrophyceae; order Chlorodendrales; family Chlorodendraceae; genus Tetraselmis; species Tetraselmis striata. Next base: position 13,167 of record VCJN01001894.1, read on the forward strand.
TTTGCCATACCCCGATTTGCACCCTGTTTTGCGACTCCACCCTGTTAATTTGCAATCTGCCACTGCTCGGGATTGCACGCTGTTTTGCAGAAGCGGGGTTTGACCCTATATCCTGCTAATAACGGCAGAATTGTACCCTGTTTATTTTGCAGTATTCCCTCTCTTTTGTACATATACTACAGGCGGTTTATATTGCCTCATGTGCGCGCCGGGACTGGTACAGGTGCACAGCAATCCACGGATCTCTTTGCCTGGAAAGAAAGCACAAAGAAACACGATGATTTCGATTCCGTAGTTTTGGCATGTCCATGTACAAGATTAGCGGCTAATCCTCATAATCTTTATATCCTATTAAACTAAAATCCCTAATATCTGATTGCACCCCAAAGCGCAGCAGACCCATGACTAACACTGCCAGGATGTCTGCCGGTACGACTGTGCTTTTAAACGGAGGATTACAGTATGCATGGAAAAACAATCACAAAAGATCCTGTCGGTAATCATGACCGAACACTGCTTCAGCGCTTATGGCCCCTCCCGCCAAGGTTTTTACATTTTGGGTGGCTGCTCTTTGTCATATGGTCTTGCATGTATAATATAAGCCACTCGAGCGGTACAGGCGGACGCCACGGGAATATGCCAGGCAGAATACCATGGAATACTCACCCCATGCAGCTGTTAACATTGAAGCCCCCCCCCCCCCCCCCCTCCCCTCCCTCCCGGCTTGCCAGGCAAACACACTTTGTCCCTCACTCTCAGTACAGTGGACACTCGACGAGGTGCGCCTCATCACCCCGAATCAAGGTGCTGTGCCGGGGGAGATGATGCAAGTGTTTGTATAGCAATGGTGCATCAAAACCATGCTAGTCAGTTGCTAGCTGACTACAAAAACGAAAGGACGCCAGGCCACGATTGCCTATCTGTAATAATAAATTAGTATAAAATACTCTTGATTAACACTTCGGCATATTCTATCGTAATCAAGGCACTCTTATCGTATGAGTACAGCTGGGGCTAACAAGCGTGCACTATGGCTGCGCTGACGCTGCATCACCCGCTGCCGTTCCTTAAGGACAGCTCCTCAAGCACCTCGGATGTCGATTGGGTACATGCTGGCCAGGTGGTGTAGGACGCTTTGGGTTAGGCTGTACGAGTGGGCGGCCAGGTTGGCGGGCTCGTCGTCAAAGTAGTGCGAGGTGTCGTTGACGGCCGCCGCAGTCACGTTCTCGAAGCCATACATCGTGATGCTGTTGCAGAGCTGCGCCGCAAACACGATGCTCACAAAGCCGGAGGTCGCTTTACAAACGCTGCTGGGTGCACCGCGGTGTGTGCTGTACCCGCAGGCAATGCCAAGCTCCTTGCAACCTTCGTGCTTGCGAAAGCCCAGCTCTGATATGCGTACGCGCCTGTCACAGCTCTGCGCCAGCTCAGGCCATCGGCTTGAGAGACGCTGCCAAAGGATCTCTACCTCGTTCACAAAATCAGGCGATAGGATAAGCAGCTGCGGCGGGGGCAGCTTTTGCAGAAGCCGGCTGTACGTGTAGTAGTTGCGATGCCAGTTGGTGGCCTCAAACAGCACCATGCTCGTGGTGTTGCGGCTCTGGTCCAACAGCGGACGCCCGTCGTGGAAGGCATCCACAACCTTGGCGGACAGAATGCTCGCGTGCTTGGAGTTGACCATATCAAAAGTGGCCTTGCTCCCAACGTGTCGCTCATAGCCAGCCACTGGGGCGTAGTTCATCCGCAGCACCATATCATGGCTGTCGATCTCCGGCCCGTACTCGTGCCGCAGCAGGGTTGCCGAGTTGCCCACCACCGCGCAGCGCCCGTACGACAGATCGAGCTGCCGCGGGGGAACGAAGGACACGTCCGCGGGGTTGAAGGAGTAGTGCGCGTCCACGCTGGTGCCGTCCGGGCCGAGCACGGGGTAGGTGAGGGAGGCGGAAATGATGCGCCCGGTGCGCTCGCGGCCTGGTCGTATGCCGCCGCGCGTGCCGTCGCGGTCGAACTGCGCCTGGTTGAGGTGCAGGTTGGCCTTGTCGAGCAGGTGGATTGGTGGCTCGCCCGGTGGGTCGGCCCCCATAAGCCCCCCGGGTAGTCCGTTGCTGTGAAACTCGAACACAGGTGCCTGTGCCACGTAGCTGCCATTTAGGTGCGTCTCCAGGTTCTTCTGCCGCCGTTCTAACATCATCATGTTCTTTTCCCGCTTGGTTAGTCGCTTGCGCTCAGTGCCTGTTATCGAAGGCTGCCCCGCAACCTGTAGCGCCGAGACCAGCGGCTCGCTTTCGCCCCCTCCTTCGCGCGCCGACTCCGCGAGCCCTAACCCCACCCGCACGCTCACCCGCGGGCTGCCACCACCAGAGTGCGAGGTTGCGGTTATTTTCAGCAGCCGCGGCGTCGGCGGCCCCCGCCGCGAGTGCGGCAGCCAGCCCATATCCACGTGGACAAAGTGCGTCGCCAGCACCAGCGCGAGCCCAGTCGCGGTCAGCCACGCTGCTGGCTGCGAGCTGACCGACCGCGCCATCGTGGCCGCCACTATGACGCCCCGTTCGTTCTTCGCGACTGCTGATACGGTACGTTCCGTTTGCCAAGCGGCCCGCAAGACACCAGGGAGGCTACGCGCTGGGCGACGAGGCGCTGAGCTAGCGCGGCTTGGGCGCCGTCGGAGTGCCGCCTCCCGCCGCTGTTGTCGCCGGCTGATGCTGACCAGCTGCTCGTGCGGCTTGTTATGAGGGCCTGACTACCAGAACCTCTCGCATCACCTCTGCCGCTGCACGCCGATCAGTAGCAACTCCAGAAGTGATTATTATATGCAGTGTGCTGACTACTACTATACTCGCTATATAAGAAATGATTATCACACAGGTACAGTCACTACTCGCGCTGTGAGTATTTGGTTTGGATTACAAAAGCGCTAGCAACATTAGACTACCGCGTGGTACAAGGTTACGGGCAACTTCAATAATAAAGCTGCTGCCTGAAGCCCACGCGAGAATGAGCACCGCCTCCGCCAACAGGGCGGAAATAACTATCCCGCCCGGAACTATGCGTACAGGTACCTGGTGGTAGCGACTTCTCGTCTATATCCGCAGGGACAAGTAGGTACCGTACCTGTATCGTACATTATTATATACATGAGCTAGCGCTGCAAAAGGCGATCAGGAAATCACCCGAAAAGGCCATAGGAAACGTCCTCTACAGCAATTGCGCAATGGAAGCAGCACAAGTAGAGGATGCGGAATGAACACGGGCAGACGCATCAGACTTGGCTATCTGCACTCCGGCACAGAGACTGCCGCCCATCAAGGTACCATGCACGCAAGCTGAGACTCGCTATCCTACAACAACCCCCGCGCGCCGCGTGCGCGACAGGTGACTACGGCGGAACTCAGCGGGCTGGCTGGCAACAAAGTTTTCGAAGAGCATGTACGGACTGACCACGAAGGAAGCATGAAGTCGGGGCGGAAGGACCGCCAGGGGAAGTTGCGCACAGCAAGTAACACCGCGAAGACGTACATCATGGCTAAGGCGGATTTTCCGAGGCGGCCGCGGTCCTCAACCATAAAAGGGTACGTAGTACTAGTGAACACCATGCATTGGGGCGGAAGACGCCCGGTCCGCCGCCAGCTTGCTGTGCTCCGCCTCAGTCGCCGCGATCCCCGCGGCGTGCACCAAGGGGGTCGTTGCCCCAAGTGGAGGTCGTGGAGGACACACATATACGCGAAATCGATCATGCAATCGCACGCCCCCCCCCCCCCCACCCCCCCAGCGTCAAGTATGACGGACGCAAGCGGCCCGCTGGGCGCAGCCCACTCGTCTCAAGGGTCAAGTCGCCGACTCCCGAGCGGTCCCGGTCGAGCACCGCCCCCGCTTCAATCGCCACGGAAGCCCACAGATTTTTCAATGAAAGCGGTATGCATGCGGTACTTGTAGTTCACAATAACGGGGCAGATAGGCAAATGATCCACGACGAAATTCGTGGCGTTCTGGTTCGAGCCATCCGTAGTAGAGCGAAGCCATAACGGGTCAATACCACACGTGGGCCAACACATGTGACAAGCGCGGAACCCCCCGCGCAGGCGAAGGCCCAGCATCCGCGCAGCGGCGGCCGAATAAGCAGCAGCATGAAGAATCTTGCGGGCTGAGTCGTGATCCAACATGAAAAGCGAGAGGGAGCCCGGTCCGCACGCGGTATACGAGCGCATGCAATGGTATCAAGTCGCGAGGCTGCGGCAACGATACGTTAGTTGGAAGCCAAGAGCGAGGGCCACAAAGTCGTCACGCAAGCGAATCGCACGGCTGAGGTGGCGTTGGACAACCATGGTCGTCGTGGGTTGATCATCGGAGGCAACACCCGTACCCATACCCGCCCGAGGTAGATAGATAGGGCGGAGCTGAAGTACCGCATGGCTGCGGTTCTAGTAGGGAAGGTTTGCCACTGACGGAGGGATGCCACTAATTCGCGGGGCTATCTTGAGAGCTACAAAAGCGCATGTAGAAACGGTATTGGCAGTACTTGTACCACTGATAGGAAGCGATTGCTGGGCAGCAGAGGCGGCCTCACCATCAGTAGCTACCAACTCCATGGGGAGTGGCCTGTATCGTACATTCGTTCGTACGAGTATATGGGTATCGCGCTCACCGCCCGCCTAGGAGTAGCCGTACGAGTACGAGTGGCAGCAGCCGGTTATTGTAAAATTTTATTTTCGCGACGGCACGCGCGTTCTGCAGCACCGGTTCACGTAATTTATCCGGCATTATTAGTGCTGCAGTTCGCGCAAGATCCTGGCGGAAAGCAAATTTGATTATACGGCATATATTCGGATATTCCGGTAGAAATGTTTTACTGCTGCTCGCCTTTATGGATACTGTCGTAGCGACTACTTTATTTTTTATCGCGATGACCGCGAGTCGTCGGACGCCAGCCGCATGGTCGGCGCGCGGCGGACACCGGGCGTGCGGGACACCGGCGGGCTGGCGGACACCGGGCGCGACTACTGGTACCTGCTGGCAGCTCCTCCGCTGTCACGCATCCATACACTGGCACAAAGAGCTGCTGCCGGCCGGGGCCGCTGTGCGTCAGAGCAGCGCCGAGTGAGCACCGGCTGGCCTAGACAAGCTCGCAATACCGGTCAGGGCGCGGTGCCCTGAGCAAATAGTCGCAAGTGCCTGTGGCGATAGTGGTCGTCAATCACGACCGGGGCGTCTTGGCGTCCGGCACGATGGCTCGGGCGCGGTCGGTCAGCTCCCAGACGAAAACAGTGTGGCTGACCGCGATAGGGCTCGCGCTGGTGCTGGCGACGCACATAATCCACGTGGACATGAGCTGGCTACCGCACTCACGGCGGGCGCCGCGGATGGCTCAGCTACACGTGACTGCCACCTCGCACTCGGCTGGCGCCAGCGCGCGGATGAGCGTGCGAGTGGGCCTGGGGCGCGGGGCGACGGCGCGCGAGGAGGGCGGCGAGGGCGAGCCGCTGGCCCCGGGGCCCCAGGAGGCAGGGCACCAACACAGCGGCCCCAGGCACAAGCACCAGACCAAGTGGCAGAAGAACACGGCCAAGAACGCTCGGCGGCAGAAGAACCTGGAGGCGCACATTAACGGCAGCCAGGTCCCGAAGCCACCCGCCTTCGAGTTCCACCGCAGCGGGGTGCCCGGCGGGCTGCTGGCGGCCGATTCGCCCGGCGAGCCGCCCATCCATTTGCTCGCCAAGACCAACCTGCACCTCAACCAGGCGCAGTTCGATCGCGACGGCACACGCGGCGGCATCCGGCCGGGCCGCGAGACCGCCGGATTCATCCTGTCCGCGTCACTTACCTACCCCATGCTAGGCCCGAACGGCACCAGCGCGGCTGTTCACTACTCCTTCAACCCCGCGGACGTGTCTTTCTTCCCGCCGGAGCAGCTGGACCTGTCGTACGGGCGCTGCGCGGTGGTGGGCAACTCGGCAACCCTGCTGCGGCATGAGTACGGGCCGGAGATCGACAGCCACGACATGGTGCTGCGGATGAACTACGCCCCAGTGGCTGGCTATGAGCGACACGTTGGGAGCAAGGCCACTTTTGATATGATCAACTCCAAGCATGCAGAAAGCCTGTCTGCGGATGTAGTTTACGCCTTCCACCACCGACGCCCAATGCTGGATGACAGCCGCCAGAACACAAGTATTGTGCTTTTCGAGGCCACAAACTGGAAACGCAACTACTACATCTACAGCCGGCTTCTGCAAAAGCTACCACCGCCACAGCTGCTCATCCTGTCGCCCGACTTCTACAACCAGGTGGAGATCGTTTGGAAAGGGCTGTCGAGCAGATGGCCTGACCTGGCGCAGAGCTGCAAGCGGCGCGTGCGGAGCACTGAGCTTGGGTTCCACGCAACGCGGGATGGGCACAACACGGAGAAGGGCGCGGGCTGCCAGGAGCTGGGCATCGCCTGCGGATACAGTGCGCACCGCGGATCCCCAACAAAAGCCTGCAAGGCGACCTCCGGCTTCGTAAGCATCATGTTTGCGGCGCAATTCTGCAACAGCATCACGCTGTACGGCTTCGAGAACGTGACCGCGGCGGCTGTCAACGACACCTCGCACTACTTTGATGACGAGCCCGCCAACCTGGCCGCCCACTCGTACAGCCTGACCCAAAACATTCTGCACCATCTGGCCAGCATGTACCCGATCGACATCCGAGGTGCTTGAGGATGCACCCATGTAGGTGGCTCCTCCGCACCACGTCAACACAGGAATGGTGTGCGCATGCCTGATCCATCACATAAGTAAGTAATGACACACGACTAAAAAGGGGGGATTTATAAAATAGACTAAACAATTCGAAACCCGGGCCGCCTTGCACCCCGTGTCACAAACCTTCTGCCACGGCTTGCGGCGGTGCACCGCAACAAATGCGCCTACTCGCAGCTCCTGCTGCGCCACAGTTTTTCATACTCCTCGTTGATGGGGCCCACCTTCCCGGACGACTGTCAGATGGGCAGCAAGAATTGGTGGGTCGGACAGCACGGAGTAGGGGGGTCAGGGGCTTTGCCACACACAGCGAGGTGGTAAGTACGCGGGCACAGGCTCTGCATATGTGGCGGCTCTCACCTGGAGCAGGGACTTGCGGAAGCGGGACTCTCGGAAGCGCAGGTAGGCGAGACTGGTGGGCAGGTGCGGCGAGGTCTGGCAGCGCAGGGGGTGGTGGACTCAGGTGTAGACTTGTGCATGTGGGGGAATCTATGACAGAAGGGGCGTTGCGACAGTGAGGGTGGGGTAGGGGGGCTAACCAAGCCCTAATGCAGGGTAGGGCATATACCGCTGCGTCGGCTTCCGCAGCTTCCAGAGGCGCAACCGCGATGCGTTTGAGTGTTTGCCGCACATCGGGGCCAGACACCTGCTGCAGAGACCGTGGCGCTGGGTGCCCAAAAATCGCTGCGAACGCTGCCTGCCACACCTCCCTCGGAAGATGCTGCCCCTCCAGCTGCAAGCCAGGCGGAAGGGCCTCAGGCTCACCCAGATGTGTACCCTTGTCATCACTGCTAAGTGCATCCCAGCAGTAGGGGCAGCCCCCATGCAGATTGTCAGGGGAGGGGATACCAGCTTGTTCAGGCTCGCAACATCCGAGTCCGACACACATGAAGGGGCCTTTCCGCCGCCCTCCTGCAGCGCAGCCACCAGCCCATGGTTTCCCTCTAGCCAGCGCTTAATGTCAGCCACGCCGCTGCCCCGCCACGCCACTGCCGCACTGGCCCCAGTTGCGCCCCCTCCTGAACGCCGTTTGCGCTTTGCGGGGGCTGCGCGAGGCCTCGCTCCTGCTGCTGCTGGTTGCGCTCGGTGGTTGCGCGCAGCCGCTGCCCTCTCCTCCTCAGCTGCTGCGAAATCGAACAGCCGCAGCCGCCAGCATCCCATGTCAACACGCCGCAGCGACCAGAGCTGCGCAACTTGTGTGGGCACAACCTAGCGTCTCATGCGATTACCTTTCTGCTTGGCATGCCCTACTCCAAGCACCAGATGCTTCGCGCCTAGGACCTCACTTCCCTCCTCCACCTGCGCCCAGCCGTCCAGCACAGCGTGACTGGCTAATGCCACTTGATGCCCAGCACCTGCCAGCTGAGGCAGTGGCCGTCGCCGATCGGCCCGCATGCCATGCGGCAACTGACCTGGGTGCGGTCCTCCTCAATCCCGCCAGCGCCCAGGCTCGGCCCCCTCGCCGCCCTGCTCAGCCAGGCGCGTGCCTGCGACCCGCTGCAGCCCGCCACACTCGCTGCCGTGATGGGCCTGTCCAGGCTGGCATCCAGCAGGGACCGGTCCGCGCTGAAGGGAATCACACTGCCCCGGAAGTCTCTTGGCGGGTGCAGGAAGTCGTATGGCCTGCGGTGCGGCATGCCCGGACGCGGTGCCCTGTTAGCGTACATCTACCTCGGAGTTGCGTGAGGCGTTGGCATGCAGTACAACCAGCGGCACGCATGTGGGCGCACCTATGGTTGCTGTGCGGCGGCAGCCCCTGCCGGCGATGCAATAACTCCGTCGCCTCCTCCACCCCTTTGGCATGCAGCTACACGCGCGTGGTGTTTGTCGATGCCCGGCAGAGCAGAGGGGGGTGTTGCAACGCGAGCGCCACATTCTGGGTGTCGTTCCACAAAAGAAACTCCTTGTGCGACATATTCTGATCCGCATGCGTCTAGCTAGCTAGACCACCTACCTATTCTGATGAATACTAAGGTAAGGATTATATTCAAGCTGGTGCGACTTCATAATTGTAAAATAAGAATCGGTAAACTTGATGTGCGCAAAATGATTACAGTGAGTGCGTGAGAGTTCAGGTAGCGCGAAACCTAACTAAAATAAGAAAGCAAAGCTGAAGTTAGCACCGCGAGGGACTGCGCCATATGACTCACCTCCACCAGCCTCGGTCTGTCGCGCGGCCAAGCCTTCCCGGCGTTCGTCTCCAGATTTTCCTCGAATCCAGACAGCTGTCGGGTCTGCGCCCAGCTGAAGCTGTTGTCCCCAAAGCAGGACACCAGTACCCGGCCCGGCTTGCCTAGCTTGCGTATTCTGGCGCTCGCCAGCTTCGGGTCCATAACCTGACCAGGCCACACCGGGAAGCTGGCCCCCGGCAGGCGAACCCAAACCAGGGCGCCCACCCCCCACGGCAGCCGTTCGTCTGGCGACGCCCCCTCGCGTCCCATCCTGCTGCCCTGCCAATCCGTGACGTGTCCGTGTCTCTATTGATCTGGCGGGGCTGTGTGGGTGCTTATGGACTTTGAGCCTGCCCCTCGTCGCATCGTCACTGGCGGTGGTGCTGATCGGCTCGGCGGCGGGCGGACGAAGCAGCTGCGAGTGCGTCCGGCTCGCTAGGTCTCGCGGTGTAAATGTACACAGCGCTACAGGGTATCCATAAATAAAAGCAGTGATGGCGATAGTAAGGTCAGAATTCAGAATACCGCAATATACCAGTACTGATGTACAGGTATATAACTGTATACTGTATATAGCGATTAGTGAGTAGCGCGAGAGTCGCGGGATCGGTCAGTCACGGGCGGGCGAGACATAAGCAGCAGGAGGCGGATTGCACGTGTGCTTTTACGCCCATAGTACTTAACTACAGTGTGTCATGCTACATTGAAAGACTACATTGCTTGCTGCGCCGCTCATCATCCGAGCGCGGGCGGACGATGATGAATACGGGCGGTACAAGTAAAAGTGAAGTTCGTCGCGGGTCATCACCAGAAACCGCCCCAACACTTGATCTCGTGCGCCACCTGCAGTCTGGCATGGCCCTGAGTATAGACCGTTGCCTCATTCGAACCCCGAAGGGCCACTGCATCAACCGGGTTAACAGCCCGGGACACCGGCTCGGTCGATATTGCCCTAAAATGACAGCCAGGAATCGATCCGGGGACCTCTCAATGGGCTACCACCGCTCTACCGAGCGGACATACAAATGATACAATGAGGCATATATGGATGGAAGAACGGGCAGTACCGATGCACTTTAAGAAAGAATAACGCATTTTGTAAGAACGTGCCCTTTCTGGCTCCTTGTCGACGAAGTAATCATGGAATCATGACGGATATCTAGGGACACGTTGCCGGTACCATAATTTCTAAAGCAAATATTGTTCTCGTTCTATGTGCGTCTGCACATGTACACATAATACATACCCGTAATAATACACACGAGTACTCGTAGTACAATAGTAATAGCCACGCGCGCTGCCCTATTGCTACCTCGCATACTTTTTGTCGGAGCGAGCCTCGCGCAGCCAGCCGCGCACGAGTTGCACAGCGCATGCCGCTTTTGTTGGTACCCCTCCTTCGCTTTCGTTGACAAGACCATTCCCACAAGATGACATGGCTTAGGCTATCCCCCCCCCCCCCCCCCCAACATTATGAGCGCCCCCCCCCCCCCCCAACCAACCATTTCAGCAGGATTTTCTACTAATACTTGCTTGATGTACTATGACCCAGTAAATATATCATTCATTGTGACATATGTCATGCACTTCCAACAACAATGTGATGCACCGCGCCTCTCCCCCACCCCAACTGCATATGGTAAGCCACTAATATGATGCGGAGGGGGTGGGAGAAACTTGAGAGAACAAGCGTTGGTCAGATTTGCTCCAACGACCCATTCAACATGTATGTTGCAGGCTTGGGGAAGCTGTTTTGGTTTCGGAGCCATTTCCACAGCCATGCGAGCGGCGCAGTGGCGCATAGCTAACTGCCTTGTTGGGAGACGACGTCCCGGCAACGCATGAGCGCAAGTGCGGTGCGCTGCGGTGGCGGTTCCGTTTAATATATGTATGTATGTATGTATGTATGTACGTACGTATTTGTACTTTATTGTTGATTTTGCAACCATTTCAGCGCAACAAGCATCGCCGCTTGCTGCCCCCATGCTGCAATCCATCTGCCCCGCCAGCCCTATATACATAGCCGAAAGCATACTCGCAGCTCCGCGCTTGGTGATGTCCCGGCGACGCAGCGGCCGTGCGATGCGCTACGCCGACGGCTTCAGTATTGGTTTCGGAGCAATTTTACGGCGGGTGCTGCATCGCGGCGGCGAAGACGCCGCGCGCGGTGCCGGGGTGCGCTGGGGTACTAAAGTATAAAATGCACGCAAATTCCGAAATAGCCGCTCCGTGTCAGAGAGAAACTCCGACTGCCTAAAGCAGGTCCTCTGGTCGGAATGGCCCAACTCTACTCAGCTTATCTCTGCGACTGCCAGTACCTGGTACCATCAGTCGTCCGTGCAGGACTGGTGGTACCGGTATTAATCTCCAATAATACAGCATAAAGGAGATACAGCAAAAAGGCGCCCTTTATAAATCCACCGCTTGACTGGCGTACGAGCAGTAGCGACTAGTCGCTGAGATAATTTATTTCGCTATACTGTTTTTATTTAGCGGCGAAGATATTAGCGACTATATTCATTCACGACTGTACGTGCATTCTCTTGACGCTCTCCCTGTAACCAAAAAGTACAGGTACGACTGTACGTTCATTAGCCCTTCGGGGTTCGAATGAGGCAATGGTCTATGGGCTATGCCAGACCTACGACTGCAGTTGGCGCACGAGGTCAAGTGCTGGGGCGGCTTCGGCCGATGTCCCGGGGCGAACTTTATTTATTTATTTTATTTATTACGACTGTACGTACAGCAGGACGGGCGCGACGGGTATAGCGCTCTTGCGATTGACAAATAACATCTCTCGCAGACACATGATAAATCCGTAATTTCCTTATTATTATTAATATAGTAAAGGATCACATATGAGAGATATTGATTTATGCCGTGGGTACAGCGATATATATTTATCAATACGTGTAGTATATTATCTACAAATCTATCAAGAAGCTAATAATCTGCCTGAGAGTACCGGTACCCGGTAGCCACGAACCAGTTCACGCCGCGCTGCCGTACAGGTAGACGAACCTGGCGGTGGCCCGATAAACGAAGCAAGCCAACCACTATCTATCGGACGCGAGGCCCAGCTGGCCCCGCCGCGACGCAGGCCATCACTATCTGCAAACATCTGCCGCAGCAGGTGGCACGAGGCAGCAGGAGCGGATGGCTACGTCTGCTCCGCCCGGCGCGGTGGCGCTGCTGCTGCTGCTGCTGCTGGTTGTGTGCCCGCTGGATCGTCGACCGCCCACAGTCGCGGCCGCGGAGGACAGCCAGGCGCGGAACCCCCCCCCCCCCCCCCCCCCCCCCACCCACACACACACACACACCCCTCTTCTCCGCACTCCACTCCCTTCTTCTAGCCGATCCACCATCGCTGCTGCGAGAGCTCGCGCTTGATGGCGCAGTGACTGGAAGGGTATTGCACCCGTGGCTTCCTTGTCTCCCGAGACACTGTTCCTTTTCACTCGCGCGATCGGGACTGATAGGAAATCCCAAGCCGTCACCCTCCACGAGGTATTCTTGCAAATACCTGTGTTCGGAGCTCGATTCTTCATCATATAGATACTCCCACTGCTTCCTGCTGTCGGCGGGTTGTCTCTCGCGGTATCACGCACCGCGGCTGCTCCTGCCCCGCACACTGGAGGACTGCTGGCTTTATAGCTTGTCGGCGCATTCACTCCAGGGTAATGGGAGCAGGCGCGGCATAGCGGGAAAGGGACTGAGGCCTTAGGACCTGGAGGGCCTGAGCCGGTGTCGAAAACTAAGGGACAGGCACATGAGAGGGTGCGATTAGGGGCAGAGTAGATGTGGGGCAGATGGAAGGATTGCTGAGGTGGTGAAAGGGATGGGGGTGGAGGAATGCGTGAGCTGCTGTCAAGGATGGAGAGACTGCTGGTGCGTTGCTATGTGACGAGTAATGGACTGTGCTCATCGGGCTTCGTGATATACCTGTGGGCAGTCACATCAGCAGCCGCCCGCAGCTTATCAGAGGCATCTGGACTGCACGTCCTGGTTGCTGTCTGGTCACCCTCCAGCTATGGCTTACTGTAGGTGCCATGTGCCGCCCCACCCACTGACCCCCCCACCCCCCCCCTTTCCCGCCCATCCTTCCGGCGTGCCCATCGCAACCACTCCTTTTCTCGCCGCTTGTAGGAGTCGACCTCCCATGCAGGCACCTGCCCTGCGGATGATCCCTGCTGCCTGGCCGACCTGCACGCGGTGCCGGATGGTAGCATGCCGGACTACGTCCTGCGATACGCAGCGCCCTCCTGGATGCGCACCTGCCTGAGCAGCGTACCCGTGTTGGGGAGCGTGGCAGACGCCACCGCCGCGCTCATCCGCGCGGGGCTGTCCCAGAGCTGCGCGCTCTGCGGGCTGGCAGCCGATAGCGGCGCCGCAGCAGCGGAGGCTGCATTGGCGGGCGCGCCGACCAATGGCTCGGTGTTCCCTTCCCGGGTGGACGTGCTGGGCGCGGTAGACGCGGCGCTGGCGGGCTCCGTGATGCCGGGCAGCCCCGTAGGCGAGCGCCAGCACTCGGCCTTCCAGCTGCACTACGGCCTGGCCGCTGCGCTCCACAGCCTGCGCGACGCACACACCCACTACCTGACGCCCTTCTACGACTGGAGCCTCCACCGCGCTGTGGTGCTCTGGCCGCACCTCATGCCCGGCGGTGCGCAGGTCTACATCCTCGTGCAGGCGCCCGAGTGGACGTACATGCCGGGCGGTCTCAATGAGGCAGTCTACACCGCCGTGCACGGGCTACCGCCGCCGCAACTGGAAGCCTACCAGGTGCGCTGCAGGAGAGCAGCCTCATTACAGCCCGGGATGTCAGGACCATTGTTGCTGAGATGCCTGAGAATCGACCACCCTCAACATTTAAACGGATGATATATTGGATTCGGGTATCATGGTGTATGGCTACGGCCCATGTACTTGAAAATGTGGGTTTCAGCATTCATTGCTCTGCTTTGCAGATTGATGTGTTTATAGTAGCTTGCTACTGCTCATATAGCATACCATTCAATGGCGTTCCGTTACGTTCTGCTTGACGAGAACCGCCGATCGCTGTGCCTCTGCCAGGGAAAGATTGTGACTCACGTGAACGGGAAGCCGGCAGGCGAACACCTGCAAGCGAGAGCCGACGCGGCCGCCAGCATGCGTGATGCCGGCGCGCGGCTAAACTTCCTGCTTGGGCATCACGCGGCAGAGGTGCTCGACATCTACCCGCCGCCGCCGCTGGACGAGGAGGTTTTCACCTTCGCGGACGGCAGCCAGGCAACGTGGAAGCTGACTGTCATGCAGATGGGCGCCGACGACCCGCTGGTGAGTCAGGGCATGACTTCATGCACCCGCTATCCTTTCAAGTCTCCTCCCATTTGATTCATCGAAAAGTTATTGTTGTCGCCGATGTTCATCGTATGTCTGGCGGCCTGCCATGTGATAGCCTGATAGCCTCGGCGCCACCTTGAGTACGGCGACAACGAGACATACAGGCGGCTGCAAGTAAGTTAGCGGGTTACGGCTTTCATTGCTGCCACTACCATGGAGTAGATTGACGAGACAATTCCCCACGTGCTGCTAACTCCGACTGAGAGTATTATGTTGAGTCTTTCCTTTTTTCTGCCAGGTCGCCAAGCAGCAGATGCTGGAGGCCTACTCAATCTCAAGCCACGTGCTTGATGTAGAGCGCATGTTCACCGACATCACGCACCAATACGGACGCGTATGGGGGCCGCTGTGCCCCGACGACAACTGCGAGGCAGGGCCGGCGCTAAACAGCAGTGCCACGGCGGCGCAGCGGCTCGAGGCGTGGGCTGACATGGTAGAGCGACACGCTGCTGAGCTGCCCTCCGCACTGGGTGCGCCGCAGCCTCAGGATTCGGCATCTCAGGGAGGGCATCCTTCGACTGGGGTCGTTATGGGTAAGGGCGGTGCCACCGGCGGAGGCGGTGATCCTTCCGACCAGTACCACCCGTACGGGGACTACGGGGACTATGATGACGAAGTCATCGGCGGCGGTGCGGCTGCTGGCAACAGACGGGGTGGCCATACGGGCTGGGTCGGCGCGGGGGAGTACTACCCAGAAGGCGATGATGATTATTACGCAGAAGATGAGTCGGCAGGTGGCGGCGGTTGCTCGGGGTATGACGACGGCTATGGCGGGTACGACTACGACGAATTCTCGGACTCGCCCACCGGAGGCAAAGAGCTGCCGGGTGGCGTCACGCAGGTCGCGGTCTTTTACGACGCGACGTCGGAGCCGTTCTTGGGCGTGTATCACGTGGCTGGTGATGTCAGGGCCGACGAGGATGCCATGGTTTTGAAAGTGGCGACGCTGGCCCCGGAGGGCGGCCCCTTTGCGGCGCTACCCTCGCTGCTGCGGGTCCTGATGCGCGCGATGCGGCTCGCGGACCAGTACGCAACAGCGCGTGGCGTGTCCCGCCTGCTGATCGACCTCTCGAGCAACACTGGCGGTGACGCAATCGCCGCCTACTTCCTATTGGCACTGCTCCAGCCTGAGGCCGGCAACTCCATGGCCACGCTCTGCGATGCCGCCACCATCCGCGCATCCCCGCTGGCCGACTTCCTTGCGGCCCCTCGCAAGGCAGGCGCAGTCCTCAGAACGGCCGTCGCCGACGCGGCGCCCGCCGACGTGATCGCTGCCAGCACCGCGGCGCTCCGGGTTGTCGACGCCGTGCGACGAGCGGTCGCTACTGGGATAGAGGCATGGGGAGAGGAGGCGGGGCTAGACGTCTCAATGGTGGACGTCAAGATCGTAGAACGCGAGACCGCGCAACTGCGCGAGGCGCTGGCTACCGCCGAGCGCACCCGCGAAGACTTCGACCGCGCCCCGCTGCTGGATTTTCTGGCGGACGGCGTCGACAGGCTGCTGCTCTCGGCGCTTGGCCGCAGCGACGGCTCGGTCGACGGTGGGATGAAGCACGCGGTCGGGGAGTCGAAGGAGCTCAAGGGCACGGGGTGGTACTGGGAGACCGCCCGCCGGCGGCAGCTGGGTGGCGTCACCTTCCCGCAGCCCTTCCACACCGCGGCCTGTCAGCTGGGCAAACAGTGGTTCCGGCAGATCTCGGCGGAGCCCAAGTCCTGGGCGACATTGAGCGCTGAGTCTGGGCCGAAGCCGACCAGCAAGCCGTTGGCCGAGGCGGAGCCTGGATCGGCGACATGGAGCCCGTGGCGACATCGATTCTCGCAACTCGCTGTTCTCTCTGACGGCACCTGCAGCGGCGCCTGCGCCACAGTGGCGACGCGTCTCGGCGCTAGCCGCTCAGCGCTCACGATATCATACGGCGGCCAGCTGGGCGGCAAGGACACCGGGGCGATGGACTTGTCTGCCTCGGGGGGCAGCACGTCCGGCGAGTGGGACTACTTTTCGCGGGACACAACGTTGGCGGTGATGGCCAGCGCGCTGCTGGGCTACTTCCAATGTGACGCATCCAGCGACACAAAATCCGCCGGCCAGTGCCGGCAGCCCGACTTTTTCAGCGTCGTGCCGGTGCATCCACCAAGCGGCGCCACGCTGCGCTGGACCCTGAACAACGTGTACGAGCCCCACCTGGGCCCGGCCGCGCTGCCGCGCCAGCTGTACAGGCTGCCTGCCGATGTGCACCTGCGCCTGTGGGTGCGCTTCCCGCGCCTGTTGCCGTCCCTGGACCGCGCGTCCGGTGCCCCCGTCAACATGGATTCCGCCCGCGCTTGGAGGGACGCGCTCCCGCATCTGGGCCGCGGCCCTGTGCTGGCCGACTGGGCGCCGGCCAGCTGGAACAGCTCCGCGTGGCAGCTGCAGCAGCCACAGCTGGTGATAGGTGCGCTGACGCCCACCCATAAAGTTTGGCACAGCTTGATGACTGTGCTGTTTGATCTGTCCTGCTACTTTGGGTAAGTAAACCGCACAGATCAGCCATGTGCAGTGCGAGCCGACCACAAGGGGCTGGAGGCGTATTCTTATAATGTATACAAACCGGTAGCCACTGCCACGAGTGCTAAACCCACGCCACTTGATTGGGATCACAGATATCAAAAACGATGCACCGGTTTGCACAGTCGCGTTGGATATTCCGTGATATAACATTTGTGGCTTATTTGGTAGATTCCTGGATAGCTACAGTTTACCCTTCCTCACCGGGTAGTCAAGTGACGTAATATTTAGCGATCCTACAGCCAATGTGATACTCATCACAGCTAAATCAAGCTCTTTCTCTTGACAAGCTGTGTTTACCCAGCATCAGGGAAGGGGAATAATATATCATGGTTGCAGACAACTGGTGACTGATGCTAACAACTGCTTTGGCTACCTGCACATATTGAGGGTGAGCAGCGCATTGTCGGCTGTCACTGGTAACCTCATCATGGCAGCATGCCCCCCCCCCCCCCCCCCCCCCTGTTTCCTTTGGTGCCGCGAGGTTTCTGAACTGTCTGTGCCTTATGTATGTCTTTCGCTTTCTGTCAGGAACGATGCCGTTATGAGAAGCACGGGAGCGGGCGCGCACAGTCTTACACCCTGGATCGGCAAACATGGCCAACGCAGTAGTTTGCAATCATGCCGTGAGTATGTAGCCATCATGGTGCAGCCCCTCTCTATCAGGTGGAGGCGGAACACCCAGACTGTCAGCATCCTCAGCGCTGAATCATTATGGCGTGGCGGTAGGTGCTAGTAGCCGCAGCGTGAAAATATAGACGGGGCAGTGCGAAGGTGGCGCCTCGCTGTTTTTGTAATGCCGTCACTCGTCAGCGGTCTATTCACTGCGGAGGTCCCATAAAACATAATTCATCCCACGACTTTTGTTTTTCGCACTAACTAAAATGGGGAATTTCATATGATTAACACTGCTATGAAATTGTTATTCATCATCGTGTGGATGCGTTCGTACTACGTGGTAGTTGGTGCCAATCGGTAATAATTTATGCGACACAAGATTCAGATCACATGAATTGGCGACTAAAATAGCACACTTGTGACCGGGCTTCTTCAGATATTCAGCGACAGCGCTGCAGCAGTCGGACGACGCGGCGATGCGTCACGTGGCGCCGAAAATAGAGCGGCCGAGCGCCAAGCACTGACGACGGGTACCGGTACCAGTACTGGTGTGAATTACAAATAAAGCGGGCCAGTAACAGATCCACCGTTAGAGAAGCAGTTCGATTGTTCGAAAGGATCCAAGCAGCTGAAAAGCGGCCCGCACTGGCCTCCAATTAGGCTTGCACAATGTCTCGGTAATAATTCACTTCTTGACGCTAATTTGCTTGTTGAAACGGAGCGTCGCCTACCCAGGGCTTTCCGTAACTGGATCGCTGCCTAAACGGCCGTCGTCGACACGCTGCAAGAGTTTCACTGGTGCCAGTCCTGTCCCGGGGGCGAAAACAAAAACAGCCCGCATGCGGCAGTCTCAACAGAATAGAGACTCAAAGACAAACAGAGGTGATATGCAGTGGTGGTGCAAAGGCGAGAGGCTACAGTGTTTTGTCGATACAAAGATATTGGTTTTAACACAACGCTTACCACATGGCAGCATTATACATCAGTACATATACCCGTAGTCACAGGTATACATTGTACTAGTACACACAGGTACAAACTCGTAGTATACCGTACTCGTATAATTGTCACACGCATCCAGCATCAGGCGGTACAGGAGTGAATTACAAAAAGGCCATTAAGAAATCCACAGCTAAAAGCAGTACTAAAGGATCAACACATCAAGCTGCCGCCGGACGAGGCGTGATGTATGAGTGATGCGCGCACGGTTCAGAGTCCGGGCCACGCGTGCACGTGTGAGCGAGGGTGATCCACGGACGTGATGTGCAGCTTTATTTGGCAACGGGATGTCGGACGAATTTGTGCCGTCTGATGACGCTGCGATCATGCTGCTCTCGAGCCGCCACCAAGCTCAGGACCCCGAGCAAATCTCTTGCGAATAGGATTATTGGTGAGCCCGGGTGGTGAACCGAGTGCCCCGCGATGAGAGGAAACCCCCATCCGCGGCCAAGCCGCATGCGACACCGCGCGTACAGTGCGGCGCACCCCCTTCCTCACCTCACCCGCTGTGCCGAAAACCATGCCCGTGTACTCCGACATGTCTAGGATGTCTCGAGGAGGGCCCTTCTGTCCCGGCTCCGTAGTGTTGTTACACGCCGCATCCCGCACTGCCAACCCCCGTTGTATGTATGTCGCCCAACAGGGAGCGCTCAAACCGATCCACAGCCGTGGACCGGGGCGGCACCGTAGTGTATGTTAGTACTTGACCCCGTACCGCATAGTCTTGAACTCCAGCGGCGTGGGCTGCAAGCTCCGACGAGCATAGATCCCGGTCACGACGTTGAGCGCGAGGAGGAAGAGCTCTCGTTCTGAAGTCGAGAGTTGTTGGCATGGTCTAGAAATGCCGTCAGCTCTTTTTGCGAGCCCGGCGCATACTCCGCCTCCCGCTCCATAATCACGCGGGCATATCTGCATCGCGCAGGTGGCCGGCAGTAGCCGCCCGGAGGCGGCTTCACGCCTTGCGCACCGCCGCGGCGTAGCTGGCCGACCCACGGGCATCGTTGAGGAAGTGATCATAATGGCGGGCAGAAGAAGCCGAAGCGGTACCAGTAGGCGCTACCAATATGCGGACCGCTTTTAACTTTTGAAGTGGCTGCTTGTGTTGATAATATTTTAGTATTGCTTTTAGGCCTTTCTTGTGCCCGATCCTACAGCACCCGCAGTCGTTAATATGTATATGGGTACGGGAAATCCGTACAAATTGCGATTTTCGGATGTTTGCGGCCACGGACGGCTGCGACAGATGCGGTTTGGAACACGGAAGCAACCGTTATACTATATATGGCAGCTGTGTATTTGCGCATGCGGCGGTGCGGGGGTCCACGACGCAAGTGCGTCCTATCCAACGCTAATCAGTGGTTGCACATCTCTTCAGTCTCCGCCGAGCCGCAGCGGTGAATCATGTCCCCACCGATTCCCGACTATACCACCACCCTGGAGGTTGTCCATCTAGCCAGCATGCCCGGCCTCGAGGTGGGAGTCGTTACCTGGGGCGAGTCGGCGGCGGCCATGGCGACGGGCGATGTGTGTGGGCGCTGCGCCCGTGTGAAGAGGATCGTGGGAGGAGGGCGTCGGGAATGGCACGAGGTTGAGACGGAAATCCGACTGCCTCACCGACGAAGGCACATGGTCTTCAGAGCTCAAAAGTTCAAACTCTTCTCCCGGCATGGTAGGTGCTATCATCGCGCCATCATGCGCGCCCCTCGTCGGGATGCCCGCCGGGCGGGGGGAGGGGAGGCAAGGGGCGTGCCAATGGTGTCGTCCGCCTAGTGGAGATTTGCGGTTGGCGTGTATATTGTGCACAACATATATGTACAGCGCTAAATACTATTTCGATTTACCTCTGGCGGACCGCGATTTTCGTCAGCCGCAAATATGGCCATAAGATTATTTGTGGCTGGCCCGGCCGGCCGCAAATCTTCAGCCGCAAATATATCGTCGGCGATTTACGGTTACGGTTCGGTTTGATAGTACCAGTACGGTTTTCAGCGACTATACTGCGGCTACTCGTAGTAGTAGTCGCCACGAATCACAAATTAATCAAACCCGTACGATTATTTACCGTCATTGCGGTCGGCGGGTACAAGAGAAGGCCGTATACTGGCCTTTCTGTAAGTCGCACTACCGGCACCAGTACGCAGGCGGCGTTTCATCCCGCGCAGCGCAGGCGGCGCTTCCCGCGCGTCTGCTGGCGCCAGCAGCGCGCCGGCCCGGGCGGGCTTCACGGCTGCTGACCCAGATCCGCGCGCGGAGTCGTTCATGTTATTGGCGGAATCCCCGCGACACTTCGATCTTGCTGACCGCGGTACCCGTATCGGACTGCAGGCGCGGCGAGTATCGCAGCGGGAAAACGCGGCGCGCGCTTCCCTGCTCCGCCCAGCAGCCGTCGGCTGAGGAGGATCTGGACAATCCGCCGGCCGCGCTACCATTGGGGCGCACACGGAGAAATAGGGGGGCAGGGGCAGAGGGGAGAAGAAGGGGGGCGGATGAGCCCGGCGGCGATGCAGCCGGTCCACCTCACCCCTCCGGCCGGGCCGCCGCGCCCGCCGCCCACCACCTACACGTACCCACCCAGCGGCAACGGCCACGCCCCGGGTCCGGCTGATGCGTCGCGCGCCAACGGCCCCTCGTCGGCGGACAATCCGGCGGACCGCATCGTGGTGCCGACCGCCACCCTGGTAGGCCGCCCTCTATCCCCCCCCCGCCCCCCCTGCCCCCGCCCCGCCGGCTGCGAGGACGTGAAGCGGGACATTTAATTTGAGTGCATGCTGTGGATATAGCTCTCAGGCTAGGTCTTGACGGTGGCGAAACACAGATCGCCGCAGAGTTGGGTGTACTCGGATCAGATTTCACTGTCGCGAGTTCATGAATACGTTAGGTTTAGTTGACAGTACCTGGACAATGTGGAATTTTATGACTTATGAACCGCCTTGCTGCCAGCTGGAGACATGTTTGCATGGAGTCTCGGCACCGTTGCGCTGGCTCGTCAGCCTCACTGGCGCCAGCCGGCCTGCCATGCCTCCCCGCGGATCGTTGCGCATCCTCCCCCCCCCCCCCCCCCCCACCCCTTCGCGCCCCCTCACCAGCCCTCCACGCACAAATTGGGGTGTCACTCTGGTGCTGCTGCCGCTGTCTGCGGTACACCACACCCAGCCAGCTCAAGATCCCCTGGGTGGATGGGTGTTCGCATGTCCAGGCGGCTCAGACAGCTCACCCCCCCCCCCCCCCTTCTCCTTGCTTCCCGCTCCCCCCCCTGCTTTCGCGCACCCCGCACAGATCCCCAACCAGAGGCGCGAGCTGGAGCTTAGCGGCGTGCCCTTTGGCGCCATCGTCACGCCGTGCCACCCGGCCGCGAGCGAGCTGCCCGCCGTTCGCCGCCCGCCCGTGCGCTGCGCCAAGTGCCACGCCTACATCAACAGCTTTAGCAAGGTGCGGCCGCGCCTGCTGCTTCTAGCCCCCCTCCCCAAGCCTATCTTCTGCATCCCCCAGAACACACATGCGCACCCGCACGCCCACCCACACGCCCACGCACGCAAGCACCCCTCCCTTCCCCACCCGCCCCCCCACCACCATGCAGCCAAGCACTGTCGCTGCTCACCCGCGGGCCTCCGGTGCCCCCGCCCCTCTTCCCCTCGCATGCGCACAGGTGGACGGCCGCAGCGGGGACTGGGCCTGCGTGTTCTGCAACCAGCGCAACTCCTCCGACGAGGTCTACGCTATCGCCGACATCAATGTGCGCCCCCCCCCCCCCCCCCCAAACACACACATCACCATCAACTCCCCCCCCCCCCCCCCCCCTCACACACACACACACACGCCCCTCTGGCCTCCCGGGTCTCCATCTGGCGACCTTCCGTCCCTCGCATACCTTGGCTGCCAGCCTTACCGCTTCCCGCCGAGGCGCCCCTCTGCGTATATGCGGGTGATGAGTTGTATCGAATGCTGTTTGGCACCGCCTCATGGTGCGTCCTGCCCTACATCACAGCACCGGCGCAGGAGCCGCAAAGCCCTACTAAAACCCTATTAATCATTAAGCAAGCTCAGAATCGGGGGGCGTCCAGCATTCCATGGGCAATAGAACAACCTTGAAGCGCAGATGTATATTCCCCCCCCCCCCGCCCCCCCTGTTGCACCCCTCCCTCCCCCAAAGTCACAGCCGACACCTTGTGCGCATTGCGAGATTTGAACGGTTGCCGTTGCATTGGACCCCCCCCCCTCCTGCCCCCAAAGGCATGCCCGGAGCTGTTGGCAAACGCTGTGGACTTTGTGACGGCGCCGGCGCCTAGCGTGGGCGCAGCGGCGACCGGCAGCGAGCGCCTGGCGCCCGTCATCTTTGCCATCGACGCGACGGCAGACGCGGATGAGATGGCGGCGCTGCGGACGCACCTGCTGGCGGCGCTGGAGGGGCTGCCGGGCGCGACGCCGGTAGGCTTCGTCACCTTTGGCGCCAGCGTGGGCGTGTACCACCTGGGGGCCGCCACCGGGACGGCGGTCTGCGACGTCATCGCAGGCGACCACTCCCTGGAGGAGGCCGACATGAAGGTGCCGCCCCGCACCTGCCCCACCGCTCGCATTCGACTACCTCCAGGAGTTGCGCCGCCTGCAGGGTGCAGAAATAGGGGAAGGGGGAGGTGGCGGAGTGGCAGGCGGGTTGCTGTGCGGTATATGCGGCAGGATGAGAATCTGCACCATGCAGTGCCAATCAGTATCCCACGACCCCGGAAGAAACCTCGGACTCTGTCAAGGGGGGGAAGGAACGGGTGGCAGGAGAGGGGGGGGGGGGGGGGGGTTAGAATCTGCTGTATTGTGGCCAGTCATTCTGCTGCCTATGGAAATGGCTGGCATCGCACCCATTGCGTGCCTACTTTAGGTTTACTAGGGTCGTAGGGTTAGGTCGGGCTGTGCGGATTTGTCAGTGGGTGTTGAGCTATACGTCAGTATTCGCACTCGCTTGGCGGTTCGCACTTGGCAACCATCACCCCTTGATGCGCCAGTTGATGCACCTGGGGGGGGGGGGGGGGGGGGGGGGGCTGCCCTCCCTCCCCCCTTGCCCTCTTGGGCTGAGGGCCGCCTGCCTCTCCCCCTCCTGGCAGGATCTGCTGCTGGGCGGCCACACGCACGTGGCGCCTCTGTCGAGCTTCCTGGCAGCAGCGAAGGAGGTGGTGGAGAGCCTGCGCCCCTGGCCGCGGCGCAGCGAGGCGATGCGCTCGCGAGCGCGCTGCTTTGGGGCGGCGGCGGAGGTGGGCCTCGCGCTGCTGCGGCACGAGATGGGCGGCGACGCGGGGCGGCACTACGGCAGCGGCAGGCGCCCGGGCACACGCAGCGCGGGCCGGCTGCTGGCGCTCCTGGGCGGCCCCATCAGCATAGGCCCGGGCACCGTGCCGCCGGAGCTGCTGGACGGCGAGGAGCACCCGGAGTACGACTTCGCAGAAGCCGCTGCGCGTGACTACGTGGAGGCACTCACCGCGGCCGCGGAGCGCGGCGGCGTCGCGGTGGACGTCCTGGCGGCCGGGCTGGCCGCCGTCAATGTCCCGCTCTTCGGCTTTCTCACGCAGCGCACCGGCGGCTGCCTGCTGCTGCACGAGACGCCCGGCCCGAGGCTGGGCGCCAACCTGGGCGCCGCGCTGCGCCGCGTGGTGGGCCACCGCGGCACGCTGGACGTGTTCACCTCCCCCGGCCTCGCGGTCGCGCAGGTGATCGGGCCCGCGGGCCCCATGCGCGCGCGCGTTGCGGGCGTCAGCGCCGGCGACGACCTCGGCCCCGACTACGCGCGCCGGCAGTTCCTGAGCGCCAACGCGTGCGAGATGAGCGCCGTGGAGCTGGGGCAGGGCTACGGCTTTGTGATCGCGCCGGTGCAGGACATCGCCGCCAAGAATGTCTTTGTGCAGGTGAGCGCGCCGGGGGGTGGCGAGCAAGCTAAAGGCCATGCGCCGCCCTTGCATCTCCCCCCGCTCTCGCCCCCTTTCGCGGGTCCAGTCAAAGACGGCATCGATGCACGTGCCGCTTGCCGCTGAATCAGCATAAGGCCGCGGCCCCATGGGACACCGCCCCGCTCAACAAACAGGGGCCCGCGCACTCGGAAAGGCCACGATGCGAATAGGAAAGCTGCCCTGCCTGCCAGAGGTCAAATACGAACGAAACGACGAAACCCATAGCAGAATAGTACTAGTGAACGCTTTCACGGGTTGCATGCAAGCCCGATCTGAGGCGTATAATAAGGCCCGGAAGGTGCGTTGGTACCCGCAGTCCATGTGTGAGGGAAGGAATCTATAGGGTAGTGGGTAAGGTTTTAGGCACCGCTAGGCGGGGGATGCGACGCGTCTGCAACGCTGTCTATCGGTTTCCATGACGCTGTCCATAATTGCTGACTATCGCTGTCCTTACTGCTGTCTGTAAGCGCCCTTATTACAATCCCCAAATCGGGCCAGCATGTAGGAGCATTTGCTGTAGTTCCGCGACTCGCGCGTGGCTGTTTTGTTTCTGTGTGACCTCTGCGGTGGGGCAGCACATCCTTGCCGGCACTGTCCCTCTCACCGCGCCGGCGGTCGCAGAGGAGAACACGGCCTGACGCTACACACCATCAGACTCGGGACTATACCCCACTGCCGTCCCTGGTGAGTTTTCTCCTGACGTAACCCGCCACTCTGTGAGAGCGGAGAGCCGAGCACCCATGACCGCCTCCCCCACCAACCCGTTACCTAGCAAAGTCTTAGGGTTTTATGTTTGGGCTTACAGGTTTGGCTGCTTAGTTTGTGGTTTAGGGTGTCAGTTTACCCTAGCACATAAACCTTGTAAACCCTACATAATTTTAAAAACCCTGAACACCCCACCAATTCCCCCTCCCCCTCACCCCATCACTGCGCGCTTCAGCAGTGATGACCATCGCTGCTCCCTGATTCCCGGCCGCCTGGTGTCCCGCCTCTGGCGACCAGTTTGTGATGTCATGGAGCCTCCCGGACGGCAGCCGCGTGGAGCGCGTCGTCACGCGGCGCTTCGGCACCACGCCCTCCGCCGAAGAATTCATGCGCTCCGTGCATCCCAACGCAGCGGGCGCGCTGCTCGCCAAGCGCGTCATCCTGCAGGCCCTCAAGGAGGGCGCGGCCGGCAACAAGCAGCAGGCGCAGCGGCTGCGGGCGGCCACCGGCTCGCGGCTCAGGGTGAAGCCCCCCACCCGCGCACTTCCACCTGCCCCTTATCTCCGCCTCCACCATCAGGCAAACGCTGTATTCCATCGTGGCTACATGTTAGTAGCCATGGCACCGGCGAGAAGACCCGGGGGGGGGGGGGGGGGGGGGGGGTAAAGTTACTCGCGCCCAGGCAGCAATTTAAATGGCACGGTGTATTGCCCCCTTCAGCCCCCCCTCCCCTCTCCCCCCTCTCCTTCCTCCTCCCCTCTCCCGCCAATGCGAAACATACCTCTTGATCGCCTGGTTGTCTCATGGTGGGGGAGGAGGCTAAGGCCGGGCGGAGGTGTGAAGTGGGTACTACACTGCACCATTGACTGGTGCTGGGGTCTGTACCCTCGTCCCTCAAGGCGGCAGTACACTGCCCCATTAAATTGGGAACTGCATTGTTTCGCACCATCGAGTCGCAGATTCCGTGATATGACGGCGGGGTTTGTACCGGTGACCGTTTTTGACTCAGCACGCGTACCCATCCCCCGCGCGGCATCATCAAGACGGCTAGGGCGACATTTGGGATTTGACGAATCCCCAACGATTGTTAGTACTTTGTAGTAGAACATCAGTAGGACCCCCCCCCCCCCCCCCCCCCTTCCCTCCTTGTCTCCCACACGTACACCGGACGACTGATCGCGGGATGGTTTGCGCGGGCAGGAGATCGGCAAGCACCTCGGGCACAGGCGCGAGACATCGCGCGGCTTCTTCACCGGCGCCACCTACGTGTACGACCTGCCCAAGGAGCTGGGCGCGCTGGCGGACAGCCTGTACCAGCTCGTGCGCGGCCCCATGCTGGGCATCGTGGCGGGCCACCCCGACGAGCGTGCGCTGCTGCAGACGCTGTTCCTCAAGGTACCAGCGCGCTTGTTTCGCGAGATTGGATTCGAGAGAATAATTCAGAATTCAGTTGAATTTCAGTTGAATTTCTCCAGCGAGCTGAATTTCATATGAATCCCGCACCTGGTGGTTGAAGCTTGGGGGCTTCCACCCTTTCCGCGCCTGGGGAGGGGCTTTGCGCCGGGTGCGGCCGACTGACATGGTGGACGGCCTGCGGCGGTGCCCTGTGTGGCGCAGGCCGGGTACGAGGAGTCGCTGCTGCTGCTCGCGCCGCGGCTCTACCGGCAGGGCGCCGACCAGCAGTTCCACGTCATCCCGCCGGTGGACGCCGCCATGACGTCAGGTGCGCCGGGCCACCGGGGCGCATACATACGTGCACACACATACGCACGTACCTGTATGCACATGCATGGGTGCCAGGTGCTGGCGGACCCCTTAGGAACCCTGACTATTAGCCTCAAACCGGGCCTGCATGCAACCTACTCGAACAAACACTGTAGTCCCGCTCTATTTCCGTCCACATTTGACCTCTGATGGGTGAGTATATGTATGCATATACGGGTTCCGCCGCGGTTACAAGAGCAGCGGTTCCCCGGGCTTGCTCGCGGCGACAGTACCGTAGGACTTAGCGATGTCTGGTCACCGTGAGCAAAACGAACATCAGACGATTTACAATTGTATCATATCGGTTGAGCGGTCGTCTCGTACGCGAGAGGTCCGGGTATCGAATCCTGGCCGATGCATTTTCGGCAATTTTGTCCCGGCGTGTCCTGGGTTTCCCCGGTTGATGCATTAGCCCTTCGGGGTTCGAATGAGGCAATGGTCTACGGGCTATGCCAGACCCACGACTGAAGGTGGCGCGAGAGGTCAAGTGCCGGAGCGGCTTTGGCCGATGACCCGGGGCGAACTTTACTTTTACTTTTACTTTAAGTATCATATCCATCGATATTTCGGTGCGTCGCGAATACGGTCATATTGTCAGCCGGACAGCGTAACATACTACGGATCCTCGTCACGATCACTTGGATATGACACGGTATATTTTGTGTTCTAGTTTTAATCGACTATTAGCCCCCCCCCCCCCCCCCCCCCCCTGGGCTTGATTCATTCTGGATTATGCTCACGCCCACACGGTCTTAAAGGTTACATGCAAGCCCAATGCGAGGGTTATAATGAGGGCTCTCCTAAGTGTGCGCCGGCACCGTATATGTATATATGAGAGTATGAGAATGCATGGGTGCTCGGTGCGCGGTGAAGAGGCCTGCGGGTAGCAACCTGCCCCGCCTGCCAGGGGTCAAATTTAGACGAAGCTACAGCGGAAGTGCAGTGAGTGTGAGTGTTCGCGCCGGTCGCGTGCAAGCCCAATTTCAGGCTTGCATTGCCGGGCCACCTGGACAGGCGCGCCGGCACCCGAGCATAAAGACAGTGGCCCAAGTTGCGTCGTTGTTATGGTGTGTGTTTGGTGGCCTCTTATCCCCCCCCCCCCCCCCCTACCCCTCCCCCCCTTTGCCGGCAGGCTCCCTGCTGGTGCTGGATCACGGCACGCAGGTGTTTGTGTGGATCGGCGCCGAGCTGGACGCCGCGGCGGCCGAGCCGGCGTACACCGCCTTGGTGCAGCAGCTGAGCGCGGCGCGCTTCCCGGTGCCGGAGGTTGTCGTCGCACGCGAAGGCTCGGGCGACGCGCGCTACGTGGCGGCGCGCCTGGTGCCGGCGCTGCGGGACGGGGCAGCGGAGCAGGAGGCGATGCTGCCGGAGCTGCGCGGCCTGGCGCCGGGCGCACGCATGGCGCTGCAGCAGCGGGGCACGCCCATGGAGGAGCCCTCGCTGCTGCAGTGGTGCCGGCACTACTTTGTGCACCCTGCGCTTACGGAGCCCGCCCACATCTTCTCCTCCGTGGCGGCGGCGCAGAGAAGCTGACGCAGCCCTCACGACTCCGGGTAGTAGTAGTAAGCTCAGGGTGTCCCGCATAGATAGCATCGCAGCCATCCGCATGACTAGCTTTTTTTAAATGTCTGCGCTGCGTGGCGCATGCTTGCCATGGCATAAGCCTTATTGCCCTAAATGGGGCCCACCGGTAAGGGAAAGCACCCCGAAAACCAGCAAAGGATCCGCATGTCGCACATGTATGTATGGGCAGCCCAGTTCAGGCACACAGGCACACAGCTTGGAGGATGATGCTGCCAATCCGGGTGAATCCAATGGATTGATGAGCACATGTGGGCCTCTGTGATCATTTTTCCCGGGTCCGGACGTAATCACTCAGGCTCCGAAACCATTATGTGCAACACAATATACAAGAGCCGCCCGCCGATCTTAGCTGTAAAGTACGAGCAGTCGAGTCCTGTTGATGCACTCGCCTGTATTTTCACGCTCAAATGATATTAGGCCTGGAAGATTTTATCCGTTGTCTTTGGTGCCCCCCCCCCCTTTTTTGGGCCCCCCCCTTTGGAAATACTTCCTTCCTCTGCAGTACTGCTAAAGTACTGCCATGAAACAAATAACAAGGAAACATCGTGTTTGTGCCTTGTAAGCATGCAGGAACAGCCAGGGCAACTAAAAACATGTTATAGATGAACTTCGATAGGTATTGGGCACCCCCACCTTCAGGTGAAAAAAGGGGGGACTGTGACAGTACTTTGTGCAGTATTGTAGACAAGGCTGGGGCAGCAAATAGGCCGTTAATATAGATGCAGGAGGATGCATAGAAGACCACGGCATATAGATGAATATTATGGCACATAGATGAATGTAATAAATGACAATGTTGATTACATTGTCAACCCCAGACCCGCCCGACTGTATGAGACAGCATAGACGGGGGTGTCCAGCAGCCGGTGGCTAAGCGAGCGCATGTCGGTTGGGAAATCGCGGTTGATGGCCAGCGCTTTCAGCGCCTCGATGGTCTCCACATGCGACGCCGTCTTGGCCGACCGTACCGGCTCCTCCATCAGTTTTGACTTAAGGTCATAGTCGCGCTGCTTGCCGAGCCGCTCCTCATACCGAAATAGCGAGAGCTCCAGGGCTTTAGCAACGCGATGATGCTCGGCCACTTGCCTTTCTGGACCCAATTACCGTTGCGGACAGCGTGGTATTGAGGTACTCCAACGAGCTTCGGAACGTTCGGCCGGTCTGCCTTATGTCCGAGTTTCTTCTTCCCAAAGAACTACGCGAAACGTTTGTCCGGCGGGGCTGGCCCTTTGCAGAGATGGACACATACCCCAGATACAACGCCAGTCTTGGAACGAGAGCTGAGAGGGAACAAGGCGCGATGGAGGGCGAAGACGAACTCGAAGCCGACCGGTTTAGCCATGTCCGTCGACCAACCGACGCCCTCTAACTCTTGTCAGTCTATCAGGGAGTTGTATTGCTGGTTTTTGGCAGACAGCGGGGCGCCGCTAGGCACTTTCATTGCAAGTAGGGAGGCGGTGATGACTCTCATGGCTCGGCGCGGCGCTAGCCATCATCATCGTCGGGAACGGGTTGTGCGGTGCTTGCCGAGACCTTAATCGTAACCGGGTAGCGGGGCGCTGGCAATCGACCTTAATCGTAACCGCTCTCGTCTCAAAGCAAGAAACGCCAGGGTGTCTGTGACTGCCTCTAGCAGGAACGCTGTGCAGTCTCGCGAAAGCCCACGGTCGTGCCGGGTGCCGGCCATGCACACCATCTTGATATCGGGGGTCAGCAAGCAGGGGGTGGTAGTCGGGGGCGTGGGCCTCGATTGCCTCATCCAACTGGTCCGTAGAGTTCTTGTCGCCCCATCATCCACTCCCGAGCGCCTAGCTTTATCCAAACGTTCCGCACCGCGGTCATGCCGTCAACGGAAATGCTGACGCACGCCGCCAGTGACGCCAGGAGGTACATAGTGGTGCTGCCTGGTGTGGGCGGCGGGTGCTGGTGGTGGTGGGATAGGGTGGAGGGATATCGGATATATGGAAGGCAATGAATGGGCAGATGAGATGATGGTGGCTGTCCTAAGTAGCTCCCTGGCCAGGCCCGGCGCAAGGCTCGCGGGCGATAAGGCAGCCCGAAAGGTACCGGTAAAACCCGTTTGAAACCCGAAACAGATTGTACGGGTCGCACTAGGACAGTTGACTAGTTCTTGAAACCCCATAAACAGAGCTTAGAGGATGCATTGCGGCGGTTTGTCTCCCCATCCGCCGCTACTGCACTGTGCCGGTTTCGAGTCAGCTGCGCCGGCGCTGTCGCCTACGACATCGGGGGCATCGACGAGTACTGTTCAAAGTACTATTAGACTATAAGTTTTTTTTCCCGGAAAAGGAAGATTTCCCCCCCCCCCTTTTTTCCGAGCAAAATCGCCACCAAAGACAACGGATAAAATCTTCCAGGCCTTATCATCATTGTTACGAATACAAGTACGAGTATCGCCCGTGTGGCGCATCGTAAGCGGTAATTGAGCATGTTATTGTCCGGGTATTTGTATATAATGCTGAATATCATCCTTGCGCGACGCGACGCGACGCGACGCGACGACGCAGAGAAAACACTGCAACCCAAGCCAAGGCACCTTTTCGGCAAATCACATAGCTTCCTCCCTTCGGAACATACAGGAAACCCCTGAAACCGCCGAATATCTCTGTCGGCACACCGGAAGCCGTCCCTTCGGCTTCGGCGGAAGATCTTTTAGGCCGGCCGGCCGTCAATTACCTGCCGCATCGCCGGGCCCCGCGGCCCGGCGCTAAGAGGGTTCTGCTTAAATGTAGGCTTTTTCCTCCCCCAGTACTTTGCGTGCATTCTCCGGACGCTCTCCCTGTAACCAAAAACTTCAAACCCCTGAAATGCTATGTAGTCGCTACATGCGGGCACTAGGAACCGGTCTCTACTTAATGTTTGATACTAAATTAGTGAAAGCTCGCCACTACGTACACACACACTAGCCAAAAACTCGGCCAGCTCTTGTCTGCGTGGCGCCGCCGTTTCTCCTTGCTCATCAACATGGCAAATGCAGACAACGTTCTTGGCGGGGTCGCGGCCGCGCGTGCGGCACGTGATGGTGCTCCTGCGTCTGCGTCGCGTCGCTCGTCGGCATGTGTTGCTATGACCCGGGTCATTGGCCGCAAGCGCCCTCGCCGCGGCTTATAGCCTACCCCATGGCGGGGGTCCTTTTGGTTCCTGGCAGCTAAGCGACTTCGTGGTTCCCTTGGCTCCTCCTTGGTTCTTGGCTCCGTGGCCTCCTGCTCGACCTTGGTGTCAGGAGAGGCTCATGTCTCTCTTTTGCTGGAAACCTTTCATAGTTGTTGTTAATTTTGTTTGTAGTGCGCGTTTGTTAAAGCCCTGATGTAATAAATAATAAATTAGTGAAAGACCGCGTCCTCTAGGATCGCAACTATCCATGATTCGTTCTTCAGTAGTCGTAGTTCTACTCAGCAGAGTGGCGCGGAAATTGAATTCGTACGAACTAATTAATACTTGGCACGCGGATGATGACGGAGGCTAGCTACCAGTAGTATCAGGGGTAAACCTATATAAGGAATATATAGATAAATCCGGGATGATAACTACCTCCGAGGGAGTCACTCGGGCCACCCATGTTTTAACCCGCACGATGCTTTCCCTATATAATCATTACAGTTCCAATAAGGGTAGGCATAGGACGCATAATTCCTGTATATGTCTAGAATTTCTTTCATTGTCCCACCAGGGATGACTAAACCCTTTATGGTCGCAGCTTACTATGTAAAGCTCGTAGGTGGCTTAATTCAGCATGGCCAGCAGTAGGTATGTTCGTCCTTAGGGGTCCCGAAATGTCCGGCGAGGTGCCCCAAACCATCCGTCCATCGGTCCGACCGGCACGCCCGCCGCCGAGGGAGGGGGTGATGCATGCCAACCTATCGACCACATCGACCGTCTTCATTTGCACTATGCAGTATGCCCCCACCTCGCAGCGAACCAGTCACCCGAGCCCATAAATGTTTTCAAAACACCTTTGGGGGACTAGGGAAGTCGCGCTGCCCAGGGAATAGATTGTGTGTAGCGCGTGTTGGTCGTGCACGATGGCGGGTTCTCACGGCGGTAGGACAGAAAAACACTATTCAAAACCCGCACTTCCGCGGCCGCCGGCAACTGAATCCGACAAGCACTTCCCCATGTAGCAGCGGCGCGTCCCGCACTACCATGTTGATTCAGCCGCCCCCGAGAGATTTAGGTTACGTTGTAGACAACGGCGCGCGGGCTAACACCCGATGGTCCCGCTAGTTATACGTCGGCGAGTAAGCAGTTGCACTCATCACAAGGTCATCAGCAGCGTGACCCGCTGCCGGTAAGCTATCTAGGTTTGGACACTCGCCCCCCCCCCCCCCCCCCCTCCCACGCTAGGTTTCGCGGGTGCGTATGCTCGACATATTGCTAGAGCCCAACGAAAACTAGCGCCTTATTGCAGGACCTTGCATGGCGGCATGACATGGCATGGCGGCGTGTACTACGCGCTGAGTCCGGCGGGGGGGGCATTAACATGCGAGACCAGCAGCCGATCAACATTTGTCCGTGTAAGCGTACGTATCGCGATCGTGCACAGAATTTCAATTTCAATTTCAATTTAGCATGGGTGCAAGAAATGCTCCGGCACGGAAATCGTTCGGCCCACCGGGTCGTTGTTGGCTTTAGCCCCCATGAATTTCACGTGTCTCGCGAGCGGATGACTGTCCGCGTGGATATGGACTCGGTGATTTGCAGCACCGGGGTCGAGCGTACTTGGGTTGAGGTCCATGACTAGCGTCGCTTGACGTTCCGGTGTTGGGCGCGCGCGCCCCTAACCGAAGGGCACAGGCGAATGAGATTTAGGTCCCGCCGTAGTAGACAATGGCGCTCGGATTAACACCCGCTGATTCAGCGAGGTGTACGCCGGCGTGTACGCAGTTAGGCTCATCGTAGCGTCATTTGCAGCGTGACCCGTAGTTCTAGGTACGTGCCCCCCCCCCCCCCCCCCCCAAGCCGGGACCCGCGGGTGCGTATGACCGACACCTTGCTAGAGCGCCACGAGACCTATCTAGCGCCCCTCCCGGACATGCATGCAGGGTACCCCCGTGTGAACGCGCTGCGTACGACACGGCGTCATCATCAGCAAGACAACCTGCCGATCACCATTAACATGAATACTTATGCAACGCTTTGCAGGCGGCGCAACCAATCTATAGCGGTGATGTGTCCGTCCACGCCCACTCTGCTTAGCTCAGCCACAAGCTGCGATAGGGTTCCAAGGTAGCCCCTGTCGGCGGGCGACTCGCGCTGCGAGCCACAGTGCGAACGGGCAGGGGTGATGGAAGCGAGAGCGGGTGGAGGCGAGACGGGAGTTTTGACGATCTCTGAGCGATTAGAAAGCCGGAAGTGAGCCGGATCTTGGAGACCTGACTATTATAGTGGGATAGCCGGGGTTCGTACGACCCCGCGGCCCACTACACACTTACCTAGCGTCGCTTGCTCTTCCTCCTCCGATGCAGCTGCGGTTGTGGCTCTTTCATGCTTAAAGCATCAATTGCTTCAGTTGTAGCGGCACCTGTCGGTAGGCGTGAAATAATTATTTAAATCGGTCAAACGCCGATTGCTTAGCGGAGAGAGCTCGTTGCGCGCGACCGTGCCGCCTCTTCCAAAAAACATCATTTCGCCGCCAATATTGTCACCACAGCTTCGAAGTCGGCAACATAGACCGGCTGTAATGGAGCGTAGTCGCCGCCTACCCATGGCTTTCCGTAACTCGATCGCTGCCGCCTAAACGGTCATCGTAGAGACGTTGCAAGGGTTTCACTGTTGCCAGCCGTATCCCGGGGGTGAGAAGAAAAAAACATTTCAAATTTGAGTTTGGTTTTGCGTACAATCTCGCGCAATATGGTTTATACGGACAAGAGCTGAAATTGGCAGGAAGGTTTAGTGAAAACGTAGAGGGGAAACGGAGTCAGGGGGAGGGCGCTCAGTGTAATACATCGAAACTGGAAGATGGCCGCATTAGTTGGTACGACCGCCGCTTTTTATGTATACTTGTGCTGCACCCAAAAGGGCGCAACGACGGCCGGGCGAACTAGTGACCCGTACCACTTAGCAACAACAGTAGCCGAAAAAGCGGTTAGGAAAGAAGGAAACCCGTAAATTAATATAGATCCTTTTAAAGTTGGGTATGGTTTTGATAGTGAAAAGCGAACGAAGAGAGCGGTAGTTTGACGAAGAAGGGGTAGCGCCAAGTCACGAAGGGGCCACCGCGAAGGCCACCGTCGCGGAGTCTCGTTGAACTTGGAAGTGGCGAAGGGGCGCGATGTGACCGAAGAAGAACCCCGCGCCAAGTGAAGGGACGACGTTGGGGTCCATGTAGTCCGGAATGACGTCGGAGTTCGTTTACCGACTGCCTTGGTGGCGAATGTGGGACAACGGAAGTCCGATGGCGTTAGCAACAAAGGCTGCACCCTTGCGGAGATTGTGAGAGCTCCAAGAAGTCCCGGCGGGAGGGTCAGCACTGACGAGAGAACGGCCTTAGAGAGCCAGTCCGACCGACATTGTAGCGGCAGTCCAAGATTTGCACTGCTCGCTCGGGGTGACCACCCAAAAGTTAGTCTCGCCCAAGGCAGCAAGGACCATGGGGCAGACTGGGCGTGGTCCAGGGAGTGGTGTAGGATACGGGCAATGCTTTATAGCGGGTACTGTGCTCCGACACGGGAAGGAGTAGCACAGGTAGGTCGTCGGGGCCGCGCTGACGGCGCGTCCCTTCTCTTGGTACACCCGCAAGGTTATATGTTGTAGGACTCGACATGCACGTCCCGCACTCGTCAGTAAGTCCCCTAGCAAAGAACATGAAGTTGACAACCGAGGCCATGAGGTCGTACTTGTAAGTACTCGTGGCACTACTTGATTGGTGAAACATGGCTCTACTTGCTCGTACTGTTTGGCGAATTGAGTTGGTTGCAGAATGTAATCTCTTACAACATGCTAGTGGCATTGGATTTTTATTCTATAGCGGTCCGACTCGGCGCCACCGCGGATAGGCAGCTTGTATCCTGATAGATAAGAAGTTATAGCGCGTAATGTTTGTTACAAGGAATATTACTGGTGTGAGGATATATCCTATACCCTCACTAACCCTAATCAACCATAGCACACATTAAGGCGCGTAGCGCGCGCCCCACTTGTAGAGGCTGCGCCTGCGCCCTGTCGTCCGCACTGCGCCCGCTGATATATCAGCGCGGCGCCCTGCCGGACAGTAATCTGACAATACTCACCCTCACAACCTCGAAGTAGCACAGACTCTTGCCACCATAAGCGCATTCCCTCACAACTGGCGTCTGGTTGTGGCCGTACCAGTAATAACACGCATGCTGAAATATCAGAACAACAGTATGATTTATTTACTTGGCCATAATCTCAGCGTCGCAGGTGTGTAGTGGTACTAGGGTAGTCGCTAGGCGTAACCCTAACAGTACTGGTACTCGGGGGGCGGGGGGGGGGGGGGGATAAGCAGACACTATTAACTCGGCCCGCTCGACGAAGTTGTATGCGACATCAACATGCCATGCGACTCGTAATTCGGCAGCCTCCATGCGTTGCCTTATAGTAGCAAGCCACAACGTGCGGCGGTGAGGTGCATGCTGTCCTTAGCGATGGGGTCGATGTTGTGCAGCTCGAAGAACGTGTTCATCGCTGACACGTAGGGATGCAACCACTCAGCCTAAATGTGGCCCCGCTCACCAATCCAAGCGACGTACCGGATGACAGTGGTAGTGGTCCCTCCAGCGCGCTGGTGTTCTCGGAGTGGTGGCAAAACTCCGCGAGCTGAGACAGCTGATTGCCGGTGTAGCTCTTGAGTGTCTGGGCGGTGAGGGAGCTGGAGAGTATTAGTTAATCGAGGGCCCGTTGTCTCAACTCGTCCGAACCAAATGCTTCTTGTAGCCGGGACCGGAATGAAGCAGCCCATGGGGCAACAACTTCGGGCTCGTCAATTACTATAGTACAACGCTTGGCTGACAGAGTAACATTTATGGGGCCGGTTCATTTCAGCAAAGTATTCGGCCGCGCTGGTTAGGTTGTTTGCGGTTGGCCGGTAATTGTTGGACGGGGTAGTCAGGGCACATGTATATGTTTGCGGGGCAAGGTTCAGGTAGGAGCGCCGCCCCGTGCGCCATCGCGCTCGTAGCACCTGTCCCGCGCGTAACGTACACGCGCGAAAGATGGTTGTTGCGAAGCAGCTGTAACACGTAGTGTAACAACCGACGGACACAGTGCTGAGATGGTAGGGGAGGCGGATTGTTGACCCACCACGTGCATGTGTGCGGATGGTTGATGAGCCGTGCTCGGCTGTGGCTGTAGGAAGCGCCGCACCGAAGGACTAAATGAAGTATGTAGAGTGGGGGGCGTCCGGACCGGACACATGGCGCTCATCCCGCCGTTGAGCTGCCAAGGCGGTTCGCGGTGCGGCGGTCACCGAAAGGTGACCTCGCTGAGCGCTAGCCGCTCCGACGAAAGGCGCCCCACGCCGTCATTCGTTCTCACCTTCGCGACCGCGCCCGCGACCGCCGCGTCCACGCCCGCTTCCAACGAGTGCCGCCGCTACCCGAGCGGTAGCGGTCGTCTTTGCGATGCTGGCGACCGTTGCATCGGAGACCTGACGCTCGTAGTCTTTCATCAGGTCCCCGAAAACCGCAGACCCCAAATGGTCGACTACGGGCTGAAAATGCTGGCCCACATTACGTTCAAAACACCTTGGTCACCGTGTACACGCTTGATCTCGTTGAGCCTCCGAAGGAAGACTCAAGACTAGACGAAAGCGAAACGCCTTATTATTGTCGATGGCCTCGGCGCAATTCCGGGCGCGCGCGAGGTAGGCGGGGGTGGAGTCTTGATTAGCGGCAGAGATGTAAGGTAACAGCAGCTCGTCGAGAGCCACAATAAGAGCAGCCATGTGGGCCCCAAAACACGTCATCCAAAGGCACTCCTGCTGAGCCGACAGACGCCAGTAATCTTGCTTTAGGCAGTCGTTTGTCATGTCGCTATGCAGAGGGAAACGCCCAAGCACTCGGTTGACCGATCATCGAGCGTCCTCGTAACTAGACTTTGCTCGCTGCAGTAGCTCAGGCACCGCAAGGTAGTCGTCCTCGTCACTCGCGGATTTTGCTCCGACACAACCGCCTTGGTCAAGCTCTAGCAAGTCGGGGCGCCCAGCGGCTCCCCCGCTGCTTGTCGGCTATCCCGCCATGCGCTGCCTACAAGTCAGCCATGTGCCCCGTCTCCATTTGCAACACGAGCCGTCAATTTGGCCAAAGTCAATGTGAATTTGTGCAGCAATGTAGACTATGCATGCATGTCTCCTTGTAGCGTTTCGAGCGTCAGCTCGGCGACGGGTTCTTCTCCATCTAGCATGGTAGTGACGCACGGACGTACGGATGATATTTACACACACGGATGATGAGCCGGGTGTGGTCTTGAAACAACATGTGACCTTGCTTGCTCACAACATGTTACGAGACAATTAATCGATGTATGTAACACAATTAAACTGGAAGATGGCAGGCGCAGCAGTTGTTACGACTGCTGTTATGTCTACTCGTGCTGCTCCCAAAAACAGGGCGCAAAGACGGGCGAACTAGTAAGCCGTACCACTCAGCAGCAACAATAAAAGCGGCTAGGAAAAGAGGAAACCCCATTGACTACTTTAGATCATAGCGACTCGTTATTGATCTTTTGTACTACCGCTACATTTCGCGTTGTTACGTTCAGTGATATTGTAAAGTTACATAAGCTAGCTGCGCAAGGCGATCAGGAAACCACCCGAACAGGCAATAGAAAACGTCCACTACAGCAGTTGCGAGGTGGATATTTTCAGTGATATCCCTTTTTTCATTCACACCAGCAGTACAATACGCGACGATGCCGCGCGCCCGGCAGTCATTCGCCCATCAGTCAGTCGCCGCACGCCCGCACCCGGTGAAGCTGCTGCTTCGCTGCTCCCACCGGCTGCCCCTTATGTGGAGTCAAGCCGCCTACCTGGCATCAGTAGGCGGAGTTAAACCTGAGTGCTGCCGCCCGTCGAAGATATAAACAGCTCTTTAATTCGCCACCGCTTGCACCACGCCGAGATGGCCTCCATATACAGAGTGGTGTCTGCCTTTGGAAGCCGGCGGGCAGCGCCGGTGCTCTGCCGCTGCTGGGCTGCATCGGGCGGCCCGCCGGAGTCGCTGCTGAGACACCCTGCGGCAGCAGCGAGCGTGCGCCATGTGCTTTTACACAGTCTTTCACCGGCCACTGGGATAGCCCCCCTGCTAGCGGTCAACCCAGCGCGGCGAGGCGCAGGCAGGGTGCGGTGCTGGGCGAGCGGCGGCGGGGAATCGGCACCCGTGGAGGAGATCCGGCCCGCGGTGGCGCGGGATATGGTGGATGCCGCGTTCGAGGCCGACCCCACTGGCGGTGGCGTGCAGCTTGTGGACGTGCGGGAACCCCGGGAGATACAGGCAGCCAACCTGGGGAAGTATGGCTGGCGCTGGACCGCCCTGCCGCTCAACTCGCAGTTCGAGGAGTGGCGGGAGGACGTCGCCGACGGCGAGCTGCTGGACCCCTCCAAGCCGACGCTGGTGTTGTGCCACGCGGGCATCCGCTCCCGCTTCGTCGCGCAGTACCTCACGCAGGAGTGCGGCTTCTCAAAGGTGTACAACATCACAGGCGGCATTGACGCCTGGAGCAGCTACGACCCTGATATCCCACGCTACTGATGCTGCGTCTGCCCTCGCACCATCGGCCTCTCAGGGCGGCGCCTGTACGGCCACCTGCCCTGGACAGGCGCCTGGACAGACGTGTTATTATTGTAAAAATCGCCGCAGCCGGGCGGACAGGAAGGGTGTTGCAACACACCCCAATGCGTACAGCATTCGCCGGAGCATGCCACCCCGGAGAAAGTCGCTAGGTGCATGCGATCCATCACTCTTTCATACCAGGCTCGCTACCCCTATCAAAGACGACGCCAATCGCCAATACGAGCAGACTCAGGGGTGGGGTACTGGGGTGGACTTGCGACGGGCCCGCATTCTGCAACCCCCCCGCTTCCCCCCACCCCCGCCTTCTCCCTCTTCGGGCCCTCCATGCTGGCTGGATCAGCATTTTGTTTCCTTTTCCAAGTTCCCAGCCGTCCGCGCGCACTCTCTATATGACACCCCCTTTCCCCCCCCTCCTACCTCTCTTCTCTGCACTGTACAGCCGCAGTGATGCAGCCAACCTCAGTACTGCAGATGCCCAATTGTCTGCCAAGCCAGGCCACCAACCCTGTCGAATCGCAGCGTCTTCGTAGGCATAGCAGCAAAGTGAGGGTAAGGGGGGGGGGGGGGGGGGGGGGGCTTACGAGGAGAAGCCTTATGCATACCCGCACCCCCCTGCCCCGCTCTACATGCCAGTCCCATCAGCATTGCCTTTCCAGAATAAGCCTAGTCGTTTCGCAGTCCCCTCCCCCCCCCGCCTCCCTCCAGTACTTGACTGGCTCTAGTAAGAATGCTCGCCGTGGTCATGCCAAGCCTCAGTCCGCCGCCCGACTGTCTTTCAACCCAAGCCATCACCCTGATCACATCGCGTGATCCCAGCAGGCATACCAGCCACAATGGAGTGGAGTGGTGTGTGTGTGTTGGGGGGGGGGGGGGGGGGGGGGCTGCCATGAGCATGCCACCGCCCTGCCCCTTTGGCCTCTTCATGCCAGTCGCACCCTGGTCGCATCAGCATCCTCGTCACACCCCCCTAGCCAGAGCATTTGAAACCCCCCCCCCCCCCCCCTCCCGTCTAGTTTGCTTCGCCAGCAATGCATGTGATAAAGCTACGGTGGGGCCTCCGGCAAGTGTAGCGCTAGGGGGAGGAGCATCATGGGCATGCCAGCCCTCACGGAAAGAAACAAACCAGGCCAGCCGGGGATTCGGTGAGATGCAGAGCGCTGCCACATCGGGACCGTCCAGCCGGCTGGAACACCGGTGGCGTCCCAGGAAGAATGCGTGCCGCATGAATGAGTTACAGCGTGCCTTCCCGCGCCGCCCTGCCGCTCGCGAGCGCAGAGCAGCGCTGCCCCGAGGTCATCTCGCCGTCTCCTTTAGTTGGAGGGCTTCTGCGGGCAAGGCGAAGCCAGGCCAGGGCTTAGTTGGTGGGCAAGTGCGGAACAACGATGGCGAAAAGCGGCCATTGGGTGATGCAACGGGGTGTGGACAAAGGTCAAGGGGAAGAGGATGCGGAAGCAGAGTGGGGCGAGAGGGCTCGCAGCAGCGTGGCGCGTACCGAGACGACGATGACGGCGGGAGGGGGAGTGGGCATCTCGGGGCGCACAGTGGGCGTCCTGTTCTTGTCGGAGGGACGCGTCTGCGGGGCAAGAGGCAGAAGGGGTGGGGGGGGGGGGGGGGGGGGGGGCTGAGCCGACGAAGGCCTCCAGCTGGCCACAGCTCCTGTGCCCCCGGCTCATATCCTCAGCTTAAGCAGCACAGCGTGTTAGGCATGGCTCCATGTATTGGTGCAGGCGACTCCCAAGCGTAAAGCGACGTCGCAGCAGAAAACCGGGTTGCGTCGGGGGATACTCTCATGCGCAGATAGGCCTTGCTGAGGGCCTCTGGCAGCGAGCAGGGACCGAGGCAGAATTAGACATGATTTCAAAGGCCCTCCCGGCGGGTGCAAGGTGAATTAATTGCGACTTGGCGGACCGCCAGGTTTTCTCTACCCCCCTCCCGGAAGGCCTCCTGGAAGGACTGACTGAACTCATCCGCATTGGCATCTGGCGTAGTAGACCCCTCGACCCAGGTGTCCGCCAAACTCGCCGTACGATGGCCCGGCTATCGCGTCCGTGATGAGCTAACGCATTCACGCTGGACGGGCGGCTCGCGCAGAGCCCGGGGGGGGGGGGGGGGGGGGGGGGGGGAGGGCAGGCGACGCAGGCGGCGAGGTCGCACCTTCTTCGGCCTCCGCTTGTTGTACTTAACGGCGCCCTTCCACTGGATGCCGCGCCCGCGGGCGACTGTCTCCAGCTTGAGCGGGCTGGCACCGGCGGCGGGGGCCGCCAGGGCAGGGCTGCGGAGGACGACGACACCCATCGTGATCAAGGGCAAGGGTTGCTAACGGTGGCGAAGAGGTGGAGCTGTTAAGACAGAACGGTCAGTGAGGCGCCGCAACGGAGGCGGCAGCGGCGCGGGGGCGGCGGCGGCCATAGCGCGCGGGCGGAGGTCTTTTACTGCCTGCATGTTGCCAATATTCGGGCCTTAATGCGGACAGATGACGGATAAGAGTCGAATCCACAATTTCATACCTTATCTACAGCAATCCTGTATGAATTTGTGACGTGGCTGCCTCTGGCGCCGCGGCACGGATATCAGAGCTCATCGGCCTCGCACCATCATATATTTCACAATAACGTCTCGTCTGCCGAATAATTCCAGGTCTGGTTACAGGCTTTGATGATCAGGAATTTGCAGGCATACAAGCCGGCAGTCAAGGGGGCTGGGCGGGCTGTTGCGCGCTCGATGGAGCGTGCCACGGCAAAGGAGAGTGACCGGTCGGTCCACCGTGATGGCAGGTGGTGGCCCTGACCGGCCTCCGCAATCATGCGTGCGCACACGCTCGATACGGGCGCCGCGCCGGGGCTGTCTCGTACGGTTTACCACATACATAAACTTACCACATATTAAGCTAATTTAGAACATTTCACAAGGAACGTCTGGTTTGCCGACTAGAGAATGCCGGGCGCAGCAGGCCACGGGCGGGGGCAACGGGGGGGGGGGGGGGGGATGATGAAGGCGAGGACATGCCAGCGGGGTGCATTCACGGGAAGGCGGTCGCAAGTACGGCCATGAATGAAGAGGCCGCGGCTCGGCTTCCAAGAGCGCAGCATGTCGGAGCACATCTCCGAGAGGAGCTGGTACCAAGCTATGTCAAGGCAGTAGGGAATTATGACGATGGCTGGGGCACTGCTGGACTCTAGTTTGGAAACAAGATCGCCGATGATGTTCCACGGAGGGTTACACCTGTTACGTTCGCAACGCCATGCATCGTCGGAGAGGCGCAGGGCGTCGACGGCCGCTTCGCACCGCCGGTCAGCACGCCGACGGGCGTTGTAGCGGGGTAGGAGGGCGATTTCGGACGTAGGTCGCGAAGCAGTCGATGGTGCAGGCACCCCACTAAGGAGTGAGCGAGGCGAATCGACGAGGGTTGAACCGCCGTCGTCGCAGTCAACCTCGCGACTAAGGCGGACATCCCAGATATTCGCCGCAGAACGGATGTACCGCGCGGAAAGGGTAATGCCGTGCGTGTCCATGATTCCATGAGGTACGATGTTTTGCGTAGCTCAGCCATGAGGCGTGGAGAGCGAGAGGTGAGGTTGGTGATGACGCCGACAAGCGCTTGGTTATCCTCGTGCAAGCAAGCGGTTGTGACGGTTACGGAGCATGGGGAGGAAGGACTCAATAGACAAGCGGACGGCTTGGAGCTATTTCAGGGTAATCGTCGGTCATGGTCATCGTCGTAACAAAAATCCCGAGCCTCACGGTGTTCGTTCAGAACGGCACTCCAACCGTACGACGAAGTGTCGACGTTTAGGTATTCGGTTTCGACGGGGCGGTTAATGGGGCGGCCGTTGTGTTGGATGGGCACGCTCACCCACCATTGTAGATCACGTTCGAGCTTGCGCGTGAGCTTGACGCGGCCGGACCAAGAGTTGCGCGTTTTGAGCACATCATGCAGCTCACGAATGTAGAAATGGGCAGGGGCGATATCCAAGTAGAGAAACTGGCATTTGCCCGCGAGAGCGGCCAACTCGCAAGCATGCCGCCACCGACGATCGCGTTTTGCTCGTTGGATTAGGCGTTCGACCGCGCGAGCAATGCCAGCGAGCTTCTCAGCGGGCGCAAAAAAAATAGGCGACCCGACGTGTCAATTTCTAACTCCAGGTGCACGAGCTTCTGGGTGGGGTCCCTGACGCCCTTGTTTGGGTTGCGCAACGGACCAAATCCCGAGTGGTGGCGTTCGATGTAGTCGCGTTGCGAGATGGCCTCAGCCTGAGTCCAAGCTAGAAATAGGAAATCGTCCATGTAGGGCAACATGCGTAGGCCAAATCGGCGCCGGGGGCGGATAGGTGTGCCATTTCCTTCCGCCGGATTACGACGCAAGGCCCTAGTGAGGACGTCGGTGAATTGGGAGAAGATGTATGGGGCAGAGACCAGCCCATGGGAAGGTAAGCCAGTCGGTATAGAGTGCCGCGAGAATCGACAATGAAAAAGTTCATCTCCGCCAACCGCGTAAAACCTATCTTGCAGGTCCATCTGCAACATGTAGTCCCCAGGGCGCGCCAGATTGCGCAAATGCGAAAGCGTAGTCTTGAACGAATCAAAGATCGCGCGTCTCGCAATAGGGGTTCTGGGGGCGAAGGTCAATGATGAGCTTCCGTTTGTTTGTTCCAGGCTTAGGAACCAAGAGCAGCCGAGACACCCGTTTTGCCCATTAGCCTCGCTTCTAGGCCCCAACAGCCAGGAGGCGAGCCGATTAACCGTCCATAAACGTCAGTTGGGCCGGAGTGACATCCTCCATTGACACCCCCTGATGAAAAGGTGGGGCAAGT
Organism: Tetraselmis striata; assembly: GCA_006384855.1. NCBI lineage: Eukaryota > Viridiplantae > Chlorophyta > Chlorodendrophyceae > Chlorodendrales > Chlorodendraceae > Tetraselmis > Tetraselmis striata. The sequence continues at coordinate 57,185 of VCJN01001894.1, forward strand.
CCGTTCAAGACAGGAACGCGTACACCTCTAGAGATCTAGTTGAGAACACTGCGATTTGCACCAGCGCGGCTTGCCAGTTGCCGATATTACGACGGACGTGATGTCTCATAAGGAGGGAGTCGGGGGTACATGAATTGGCGCGATGGATGTCGTGATGAGGGAAAGCAGAGCACCAGAGCTCTGTTGGCCACCCTCTCCGCGTCGGCGTCAGGGTCCACGGTGCGCGGCACACTAGAAGTGCCGCGGCGTGGGAGTAGCCATGTGCTACTGGATGGACGATATGGCTTGGCCACTGGCAGTGTATTGTCACTTTATATGTACTAGAATCTGTATTAGACGACTACGGGCATGCGCTGGCATGCGCCCCAATCGCGGAGAGCATCGCGACACCTACGCCGAGTAGGGGCCATTACGGATCGAGCCATATGTCCACACGGGAGGGGAAGCCATGGGTGACTGTTGGTCGACACTCGTCGACGGGCTTGAACCTTGTTCCACTGAATGGGGAAGCGTTGCGGCTTCGTCCTCTCCTCGTATTAGGCGATGAATCATCAGCTCGTTCGCGGGTATTAGTTAGCACGTCGCAAGCGGCGCGCGTCCATTAACCACACAAACCTTAATAATGGGTTTTCCCAAGGGGGGGGGGGGCGGGGCAAAAGGCTTCGCTCACCGTACATGGTATACGATGGCAGAAGACCGGCACCCTTCGCGGCAAAATTGCCGCGACTTTGCTGTGGTGCGCTCGATGGGGCGTGCCACAGCAAAGGAGAGTGACCGGTCGGTCCCCAGTAATGGCAAGTGGTGGCCCTGACCGGCTCCCGCAATCATGCACGCGCACACGCGCGCTACGGGCGCCGCGGTAGGGCTATCTCGTAAAGTTGGAGCCACATAAAAAAGAAACCACCAAAATCACTAGAAACCACATAAACAAGTTTAGAACATATTGGCAGCGACTAGTCGCTATGACTAGATGCGCGCGGAGTCGCGGAGCTGAGGGTCTCACGTCTTGTGTGAATTATAAAAGCGCTAGAATGATCAAGAAAGTATATACCCCTAATTGCGGCCGATTCTCGTACATGTACATCACTCGCTATTCGTCCTTGCGTTTTTAATTTTGCATTTAATACTACTGGAACGGTCTAGAGCGACTTTAGAGACCCCACAAACGCCCCTTCCCCTCTCTCCCCTTCGTTCCCCACAAGCAGAGATGCAGCGCTCCGCCGAGACAGCCGAGGCGTCCCGCCGGCAGCACTGAAGATGTCGGGCTCGGGGGATGTCGGGGGCAGTGCGGTGCTGGGTTACCCCGCCGATGTGCCTCGGCTGGGAGGGGCGAGGGCTTCGGCGTATCCCGCACAACGGTTGGGACGGTTTACTACCAAGACAGTATAGAGGGACGATAGAGCCCCTGTGGACGGGTCGCCCCTTACCCTCCCTTCCCTTCCCCACCATGAGCATAGATGCAGCGCTCCGGCCGAGACGGACGAGGCGTCCCGCCAGCAGGGCTGAAGATGATGGGCTCGGGGGATGTCGGCGGGGGCGCTGCGGTGCTGGATTTTACCCAGCCGATGTGCCTCGGCCGGGAGGGACGAGGGCTTCGGCGTATCCCGCACATCGGCTGGGACGATATACTACTTGGACGGTATAGAGTGCCGATAGAGCCCCCATATACGCCCTTTCCCCTCCCTCATCCCCTTCCCTACGAGCATAGATGCAGCGCTCCGGCCGAGACAGCCGAGGCGTCCCGCCGGCAGCACTGAAGATGTCGGGCTCGGGGGATGTCGGGGGCAGTGCGGTGCTGGGTTACCCCGCCGATGTGCCTCGGCTGGGAGGGGCGAGGGCTTCGGCGTATCCCGCACAACGGTTGGGACGGTTTACTACCAAGACAGTATAGAGGGACGATAGAGCCCCTGTGGACGGGTCGCCCCTTCCCCTCCCTTCCCTTCCCCACCATGAGCATAGATGCAGCGCTCCGGCCGAGACGGACGAGGCGTCCCGCCAGCAGGGCTGAAGATGATGGGCTCGGGGGATGTCGGCGGGGGCGCTGCGGTGCTGGATTATACCCAGCCGATGTGCCTCGGCCGGGAGGGACGAGGGCTTCGGCGTATCCCGCACATCGGCTGAAGCGGGGTCGCCGGCGGGTCGGAGATCGGTGTCTGTGCGGCCGCGGCCGGTTTGTGGTCTGCCACGGCCGTCTAGCTGGCTACCTGGGGGGTGTCGACCGGGCCGCCGCCCCCATGTGGCTCGGGGAAGAACGGCTGCCTAGTCGCGGTCTCGGTCTCTGGGCGCGGGTATTGATGCCTGGCGCGCCATCGTGCGGGGGTGATGAGGCGCCGGCCGGAGGCGGGCAGCTCGCGCGCCCGGTAGGCGCCGCGCGTTGGACGCATGTGCCGGTCCCGGCGCAGGGTCGTGAAAAAGCGGGGTAGATGCCTTGGCCGCGAGGGCCGGGATCGCGCCCCGATAGAGCTGCGATTCAGTGTTTATGGCGGAGCCGTGACTGCCTGCTTTGTCGGGTGATCGGGTTCGGTGGTGCGGCATTTACGGCGCGTTGTGGGTCGAAGCTTCGACGGAGGCGGGTGGTCGTCAGGCGCTCTAAAAGCTAAATATAAATCACGAAAAAGCAGGCGACCCGGCAGAGAGCACGCGGGGGCGCGCGTGGGTCGGCGGTCTGGCACATCGAGTTCTTCGGGGTATGCACCAAGCCTTTGGGGTTTGACTTCGCCAGCATTAGGTGTAGAGTAGGAGTGCAGCGGCGCGATGCAGACTGTTGAAGGGGATGGGGGTGGGGAGGCCACGTTGGTGGCACGTACTCCGAAGAGACAACACTCCGCCGGCCTTATCCATAGGGCTTCCAACATGGGAGTAAAGTACTATTCTCTTCACACCGTAAACGGCGCGGCGGAGAAGTAGAAAGTCTGTACAACGATTTAAACATTGTGGGGCCGCATTTGCCAAAGATGCGAGTCTCTTACATTTTTGGGTTTGAGTAGGTCCACGGGGCGTACTGTACGCATTGAAAAGGGTAGCATAGCGGGGTGGGTGGGTTGCGCTAGCTGGTCAGCTGGCGCAAAGGCAGAAGGTGGACTCACCCCCTCGTGGTGCGGGTGAGTCATGTAGCAGGGCTGTCGCATGCTGTCGCTAGCGCCGTTGGACATCGGGAAGTCCAAGCGGTACCCGGTACGCGTACCACGAGTACATGTAGCCAACTGTGGCGAGATGGTCGGCTCCATAGTTGGTGGTGGTGAAAAGTGAATTATTATCAAGGTGGTCTGCGCTGCGGTATATATTTAGCACTCGGCCGGATGCCACGCCGGTGTCGTCAAGTGTGTTTGGTAATCTAGTGAGCAGTGCCAATGAGATTACGTAGGAGGGCATTTAGTGAGGTCGAGATATAGGGTTGTAACCCTAACATGATCGATCTCCTCACATTCCACCCCGCCATAAGGTGTCAATATGGCGGTGATATATGTCGAAAGGTGTATGGCAGCAAATAAATGCAGCAAGTCAGCAAATGCAGCAGCAACATTTGTCATTGTCGGGTGACAGTCACACGCTGAAAAATCAGCATGGCAGATTTTCAGAATTGAAACTCCGAAGTGAATGCATGTTTGTCAACGACAGGGAACTTTGGAGTGTCCCAGGTAGAATATGATAATAATGACACAAGAAGGGTTTTTGAGGTTTTTGTATGTGTTTTGGAGGTCAATGTCTGTGTTGAAGAAGCCGTATAGAACCGCAAAATGTGGCGAGATGGTCGGCTCCATAGTTGGTGGTGGCGAAAAGTGAATTATTATCAAGGTGGTCTGCGCTGCGGTATATATTCAGCAGTCGGCGGGATGCCACGCCGGCGCTGTCAAGCGTGTCTGGTAATCTACTCAGCAGTGCCAATGAGATTGGCGCTACGTTGGAGGGCGTTTATTGAGGTCGGGATCTGGGGTTGTAACTAACTCTTAACATGATCTCCTCACACTAACATTCAAACGAAAATGTAAACGTTCCCAGTACCGCGGTGACAGAATAGCCCGGTGTAATCAAGCCTCTACATTACCAATATGCGCGATATATATGACCACAAATAATATATAAATATTTATCAAACAGGATATAGTCATCCTTAATAATATGTATCGTCCGCGCCGCAGCTCGCAACAATTATGGTAGGCGGCGCGGAGGCGCAAGTGAACGGAAGAACGTCGTTGCAGCGAAAAAAAAAACACGTCGTTGCAGCGCCAGTCATCATATCCCAACCACTATCCTGTACTCATCATCAGGCGGTATTGGGGACGATTAGAATTGCGGCAGAATCGTTGCTGCATCGCCATCAGCGTCGCGCGTGCCCGGCGAGTGGACCATCCGTTACAAACGACACTTCTCCACAGCAGTACTGGAGCCTGGGTAGGCACGCCAGCGCGGGTGTAGCGACTACATACGACTTCACGGGCCGAAGTCTTGGAGCAGCAGGTTCGTATCCATCCGCTCTGTCTCGGTACATGTACTCGTCGTGCGAGAATCTGGGTGGTCTTGCCTCCGTCCCCGCAAGCACAGAATGAATACCAGTTGCTGGTGCCGTAGTGTACGACTCGTACGGCTGACTACGGACCCGCGGGGTCCCTCTGTTCCGCCGCAGTTATATGGGGCGACAAAAGCTGACGGAGACGTGTGCGCGGTAGCGTACTCGGTATGTAGTGGTGTCAGCGCCCTGGGGGATGACGGGCGGGGAGGGGACGAGCAGTGAGTTCGTCGGCGGCAGCAGCGTCGGTTTACAGGCGGTTGCCGTTTTGCCGCAGCACGTGCCCGGATCTGAGCCGAGTGCCCGAGGGCCGCGACAACTTGCTTGACGATGATGACTGGCCCACTGGGCTCTTCGACGAACTTTCCTACTGGGAGCCTTACGAGCAAGGATTAAAGACGATAGCGACTAACGCAGACATCAGTTGTGCAGAGGCAACGTCCTTCGTACGCTGTAACGCTGTCCCGTCGGTTGATGAGTATCTGACCGTTCCAGTATAGTCTGCGCACTCGTTACCTCTCGTCTTTCCACTATCTGTCGCTGAGGACATTGCTGCTGCGTCCCCCGTTACAGGAAAAAAGGCGGCAGGTGGAATGCCAGCTCTGTGGCTCAACCGCCGGCGCGGCGCGGGGGTGGCTGTGGCCGTTGTGCCGCCGCTGCTGCTGCTGCTGCTGCTCTCCCCCGTGGCCGCCTCCCGCACCACACCGCAGCCTGACGCCACAACTGTGATCCCCCTGAACGAGGAGGAGCTCGCCGACGACGAGCTGCCAACGACCCAGCCAGCCACTCCGGAGCCAGTGGAAGATGATGGCGGCGGGGCGTGTGTGAACTGCAATCCCATAGACGTCGACAGTGTTCCGTACTTTGTTCGTGTCAACAGGCGGTTCCAGTTCATCGGCGGTGACGACGACGATGATACCATGTCAAGAATTGTGAGACCGGCCGCGGAGTCTAGCACTTGGTGTGGCGGCACTCTTATTCGGAGCAACATTGTTCTCACGGCTGCGCACTGCGATACTGCAGCGGGCCCCCTGTACGTGCAGATTGGCCGGCAGACTGTCTCTGACCAGAACTACGAAACATACAACGTGGTAGCACAAGCCAAGCACCCTGGGTACCTTGCACCCCGGGATGCTGCTGATGATGACAATATCGGCGGTATCGCGTTTGACAATGACATCATGCTCCTCAAGCTGGACAGGGACGTTGTCGGCGCTGAAGTTAGGGGAAACCTGGCTACATTGTGGTCTAGCTTCGGAGGAAGTTCGCTGGAGAGAGCGTTTCTGGGGAAAGACCTGATTATCATGGGGTTCGGCAGGACCAAGTGGAACAGCCGGACTTCGGATGACCTTCAAGCAGGCGTGGTTCAGCTGGTCCCGCACGATGAGTGCAGCCGACTCTACAATGGTGCCATCTCTCCATCCATGATCTGTGCCATAGGCAAAACCATACGCGGCGGTCAGACAGTCAACGTGGATACCTGTGGCGGAGACAGCGGCGGGCCGCTGATTGGCGAATCCAACGGAAATATCTATGTGTTTGGTATCACATCCTTTGGCCCGAGTAAATGCGCGTTAAGTGAGCGTCCCGGGGTGTATACCAATGTAGAGATGTTTATTGACTGGATTGGGGCTCAGATTATGGCCACTTTTTCATCAGAGGGCTCTGGGGACTGGCGTTCGGTGTGATGGTCGCGCTCCTGACCTAACAGGCCCGGACCGTGTTAGCGTCTGCCATCATCATCACGCCGGTAGCTTTGTATCTAGGGGTAATCATGTAGACAGTGCACAAGGACTGTATCCCGTCATTTGTGGACTTTTTCCTGTAATACGATAACACAGCAAGCCATCTTAAATTCGCAAACGCATTGGTCCTCGGCGACGAACATTTCAGCAATAAAGTGACAGTGCATTCCTCTAACATCTCTGCAAGCTTGCCATCCGTTGCTCCAACCGCTACCCTCCCGCTTCCTCAAGCCGTTGTCCCGTCCTGCGACTGCATGGTGTAGGGTGTTTATGCCTTTCTGGCATGTCTGTATTCTCATAAATGCATTTTCATAAATGCATTTTGCACTATCATAAATCATAAATGGTGGTGCTCCCCAATGAGGAAATCCCTTTCACTTGGGTTCAATAACTCTCGTAAAATGACTCGTGTAAAGAAACGACATTTGAATGGTTTGTTTTTTAAAGATGCAAAATGAAAGGAGTTGCTAATGTCGCACACTGGGCCGTTGTGTAGAACACAGCCGCCATAGGCGTACCGCGCTGTCTATGGGTTTTGCTCTTGTTGGTCGTCCTATCTGTCTCGACCCCGTGGTCTCTGAGAGCGGGAAAAACGTTAAAGGATACGGCGACCACCAGTAGTTGAGGCAAGGATTATGTAGCTACTGAGACGAGATTCTCGCGAAGCGTGTGCTGAAAGCTAAGGTTGCTTGTGTGTGCGAGTCTGTGCCTCCCCGTTCTTCTCTTCTGCTGCTGCCTCTCTCTCGCAGTTGCAGTCTCGCACTAGTTGTGGTCTGACATTGCATACCGTAATTATGTTTTGTTAGCTACTTAGTCGTGTATATTCGTCATGCTAGCTACTAATGTACCTCTCGCAGATAAATCGTGTAAATATTAAAATATGCGTTGCATCGCATACAAGAATGTACATCTGCATATGTACGAGTTACAGCACCATTCATGGTAACCCTGATGTTGGTTTTTGGTGAGCAGTTCTCATCCGCCGCCGCGCCCCCTCATATCATGCGTGGCCTTTTTTGCATACACGATATCGTGAAGTAATATCGTCGCATCGTCGTCAACTTGTCATATCGGCATCAGGTGCACGCGGCGGCTACCCCGAGTACGGGTACTCGTATTAGTACTGTACTCCCATTTTTGATATATCCGCATGCTGTATAAATGTATCATTCTTCACGGTCGGAAATGAACAAGTGTGCTCGTATTAAATCGACTATTACCATGTATACATGTATAAATCGGATGAATGACGATGTATCCATACATTTAGATGTGTATATATCTCGCGCGCTGCGCCGCGGTACGGGTACAGCCTTTCCGTAGAAATGCTAAATAGCCGCCCGCGGCATGTCGCACGCGGCCGAGCCTGGAGTAGGTGTTGGAAGTCCCTGCTCACGACAACTCCGTCCACGCAGTCCTATTACTCCCGAGGACCCTACGCCGCCTTCGCGTGGCTAGGATACGGCCCGAGAGTGAGTGGCAAGGGGCCGGGGGCGGCGGCTGAGCAGCGGTCTGCGCCGGCGAGTCGGCGGCCCAACGGGGTAGCGCTCCGGCCGGGACCAGCGCCGCGGAGTAGGCATGTCGGTGGAGGAGGCGCCTGCCGCGGCGGAGGCGGCCCCGGCGGAGGGCGGCGCGAAGGGCGGTGGGGAGGGGGCGCCTGCTGCCCCGTCGGCTGACGACGCCCCACCCGCCGAGGGCGGGCAGGCGGGCACCGACGAGGCAGGGGCGGCCGAGGATAAAGCTGGGGATGCGGCTTCAGTAGGGGAGGGGGAGGCGGCCACAGAAGGCGCCCCAGTTGCTGCTGCGGAGGAGACGGCAGCGGCAACGGCGCCGACCGGGGATGGGGCTGGGGATGCCGCAGCGCCTGCGGCTGATGGCGAGGGCGGGGTGGCGGGTGCACCCGCGGGGGAGGAGGGAGCAGAGGACCTGGAGAAGCCAGACTTTGACGCGCCGCTGCCGAAGGACTACGTGGAGCTGGAGGACGGAAAGAAGGCTCCGCTCCCGGGCGTGGAGTCTCTTTTCTGCACGCAGAGCACACTGGCGCTGGTGGGCCTGGAAGACATGGGGGACCCGGCGGAGGGGCAGACACGCACGCTTATCAAGTACATCGAGAAGGAGGTGCTGCTGAAGGACATCCAGTTCCGCGGCTCCATCTCCGACTTCCACTACATGAAGAAGATGATTGATGCGGCAGACTACAGCCCGCTGCTCATCCGGTATAATGACGACGACCTCTACGGCGACGGCAACAACTTCGAGCTGTTCCACAAGCAGTCCGCGGTGGAGGTGTACGAGTCCATCGCGGCGGAGCAGGAGCGGCGGCGCAAGTGGCTGGAGGCGGAGGCCGCGCGCGAGGCCGCCCAGAAGGCGCTGCCCAAGTCCAAGCGCGTCATGAAGCTTGGCATCTGGAAGAGCCTGGGCAGCGAGGTGGAGATCGAGGAGGCCAGCGTGGTGCCCACGCGAGAGCCGATCGCCATGACGGTGCAGCGCCCGCGGCGGGAGTTCAATCAGGTACGCCCATCGTTGCGAGAAGCAATGCCGTGGGGCGTAAGGGGTCCTCGCCCTCTACATGCCTGTGCACATGCAGAAGCCCTGGCAGCATCGGCTGTACGCATGGCTAGCGCCCAGTCCTGGTCGTTCTGTGCGCATCTGCTGAGCGCCTCTGCCCATCCTGCGCCCCCCCTCCCCCCCCCCCCCCCCCCCCCCACACACACACACACCACCACCATGCAGGATTATAAGTTTGCAGACAAGGACTCGCACGAGCTGTGGAACAGCGCGCAGATGGAGTGCCGCCCCTTCAAGGACCCCAACTTTGACCTGAAGCGCGCCGAGATGGACACCTCCGTGCAGGCGGCGCCTGCTACGTGCGAGGCGGGCGTGCAGGCCACCGCGGGGCCGCCGCGCCCGGGGTCCACGCAGTGCGAACCGCGCGTGATGTCGCCGGAGGAGCAGAAGGCGGCGATGGCGTCCGAGGAAGTCCGCGCGTTCCTGGCTATCGTCGGCCCTCGGCTGGACGAGGCGCTGCAGCAGGTGGGCGCCGCCCGGTCCCGCGAGCTTCGGCAATGATGGGCTCGGCGCCCTGACCACCTCCATTGCTTCCCTCCCTTCCCTTCCCCGCCCCTGCCCGGCGCGCAGCTCGCCCTCTGACGGATGCCCGTGCGCCGTCACAGAATGAGATCACCAACGTGTATGAGGACGATTTCGTCACGCTGGCGGAAGAGGACGGCATGAGCGGCAACAAGAAGGAGAACGTCATCAGCGAGCACCAGTCCTTCACCGACCTTACCTACTCCAAAAACAAGGCACGCCCCGCGCCGCCAGCGCCGTCGCCGTCGCCATCGCCAACGCCTGGCCCGCGCATGCCCTCCACCGCCCACCCATGCAATCCCAGCCTTCCGCACTCTCCGCGCACTTCTCTGCCACTGGATGAGGCGTGGGTCGTGACAAGTCCTGACGACAAGCAATGCGCCGGAGACCGTAATCACACTTTGGGTTTGCTACGTAGTACTCTTTTCCAACCCCCCTCCTCCCTTAGGGAAGAAAAGAAAGACCCACGGTGCTTATCCAGAAATCTATCCAAATACACCAGGAATATCGCACAGAATCTCCGCCCCGTTGCGGCGCAACCATTTTGTTGTAGTACTTGTAGGCCCCCCACCGACTATATATATGGGACGAGTCCATTGTTAATTTTGCGACTCGCAAACTCAACTAATAGATGTTACGGTATAGTCGCTACTACCGATGTACCGATGTGCAGTCAATGACGCTGCGCACGCCGAAGTTTTACTCTTTCATAGGATGGGGTCTCTTGTGTTGAGCCGGTTGGTGTTCCCATTTGCCTCCTGAGCGAGGAAGTGCACCTGCTTACCACAACTGAGCGGCCTGGAACGCTCATCCGGGAGCGGAGCGGAATGCCATTGGCGGCCGTGCCGGGTTGGTGGTGCCGGTGCGAAGCCACATTGCGGCGCCGGTGTGGCTAACCCGCTGCATCGTGCCCCCGCGCCGGCGGTGCGCAGGTGGTGCAGGCGATTCAGTGGGTGCCTGGCGCAAAGGGGACAGTGGCGGTGGCGTGCACCGAGCCGCTGAGCTTCACGGAGCGCGTGCAGACGGCGGGGCGCACCTCCAACAGCGCCATCCTGATCTGGAACTTCAAGGACCCTATCCACCCGGAGTACGTGCTGGAGTCGCCGTTCGAGGTGACCAGCTTCCAGTTCAACCCGCTCAACCACAAGATAATCACGGCCGGCCTCTTCAATGGCCGCGCCGTCTACTGGGACACGGGCAACGACGCGACGCGCACCGTGGCTGCCAAGGCCGCCAAGAAGGACGACGGCAAGGAGGAGGAGACCACGGTGGAGGTCTTCCGCAGCGCGTACATCTCGGCGCCCGACACGTCCCACAAGGCGCGCGTCACCGACCTCACCTGGCTGCCCGGCATCGAGGTCACGCGCGACGGCAAGGTGCTGGACCTGGCGAGCGAGGAGGCGCGCGGCCGCGACATCGACCCCAAGGACAATGTCGCGGAGGGCTGCCACTTCTTCGTGACCACCGCCGCGGACGGCGCCATCATGTTCTGGGACATTCGCGTGAGGAACAGCCGCAAGCGCGGGCAGCGCGAGACGGAGGACATCGCGTGGAGCCCGCTGTACACCGTGCCGCTGCTGGACACAAACGGCCGCGACCTCGCGTCGATAAAGTTCTCCTTCAAGCTCGCGACCCCCACCGCCACGGAGATGCTCGTCGGCAGCGCGGACGGCGAGATTGTGTACGCGGACTGGTGCAAGCCCGACGGCGTCGACCACCCCGACTACTCTAAATTCTGTGTGGACGGGCACTCGGGCCCCATCGTCTCCGTTGAGCGCTCCCCCTTCTTTGCGGACTACATCCTCACGGTACGCGCCGCCCGGGCTCACCAACCACGCCGCTACCTGCTAACCCACCCCACCCCACCTCCGCCGACTTGCACCCTCGCCAACAGTGCCCCAGAAATGCCCATTTTGAGATAAAGGTACATTTCCGCTAATGCACCTAATAAATGCATGCCTTTTTTCATGATTAAAAGATGTGCTATGTAAAAGCACACGCACTGTCGATGTATTGACATCATACGTTCCCTAAAGCCCTAACACCCTCAAGCGCCACTCACCTACTATGCACCCTGACCAACAGGACCTCAAGAATATATTACCTTACCCCGATAAAGATAAACACACATTTTTGGCACCCAAAATGATGAATTGTTCTGCACCTTTGCGTCGGAATATTTGTGATGTACTTGTTCTGATTTATTTCTCTGTTTTAGCAGTTTTTCCTCTTCGCCGGAGGGGGAGGGGGGTGGAGTGTAACGTTATTTATCTGCAGACCGTTGGTTTGTTTTTGTACGGTAACTATGTGCTCCATATAAGCACACGCACTGTCGATGTATGGACGTCATCGGTTCCGATGGCACGAGCGGCATCGGCGTTGGCTTGATGCCACAAATTCGCACTGTCGACATGGCATCGACGGAAGTCACGCCACGTCGGCGACGGCGCTGTTGATGCATTGTTTTCCGCACGGGCCGTCGAGCCGACCCGGCTCGCTGACGGCCGTGTTCCGCTCCGGCGCCCGCAGGTGGGCGACTGGTGCTTCAACCTGTGGAAGGAGGGGCTGCAGACCGCGATCTTCACCTCGCCCTACGCGTCCAACTACCTCACCAGCGGCTGCTGGAGCCCCACGCGCCCTGGGGTACTCTACATCGCCAAGCAGGACGGCGAGCTCGACGTCTGGGACATGCTGGACAGGTGCCCCCTCGCTCCCGCCCCGGTGCCTCGGCGACTTGTGCGCTTACATATCTCTTCACATGGCAGAGCCGCTGAGTGCCTCATGACAGGTACTAGCGCGTAGGTGGCAAAGAATTACACGGCGGTGGCTGGCCGTGATTTTCCACCCTTCTGGCGTGTTATGTTCTATTTCTAATCTATTCTGGTATTATTCTACTCTTTTTATTATTGATGAAGTTCTATCGTAGTAAACTTTATGGACGCGATATTAAGCATTACGTCCGCATTCCTGTATCGCGATATAATTTCCAACCATGTACGTAAAGCATTCCGGAATAAATGGGCAATGCAAACTCAAACAACGTACTTAGCGCTATCCGAAATCGATTCGCAATACGGACAACATATATCTGTCAGATTTCTTTCAAAAATCCGACCTGTCAATATATTTCGTATTTATATTATGTTCTTCTCTATTCTACTTTTTTTTATTCTATTCCATTTCTTATTGCCATACTTCCATCCAAATATGCTGGTTAGTTCGTCAGGGTGCAAGTAGACACTGCTGTGCTGAGTGCCCATCGACAGCAATTGTATGTGCCACCGCCACGGGTTCCGGCGCGGATATGATAAAAGCGCTGCCAATGAGAACCTCCCCTGCCTGTCAGAGGTGTCAAATGCAGACAGGCCTATAGCGGACCTGTAGCGAATGTTCTCACAGGTTGCATGCAAGTCCAATTTGAGGCTTGGAATAAGCATTCTTGTGGGTGCGTCGGCACCTGTGGCTATAACTGCCGGCTTCACGCGGCATCTCTTTTCCATTCATGTGGCCGGTGGTGCCTGCTGTTAACGTAAAAGTAAGGTCCGCCCCGGGACATCGGCCGAAGCCGCCCGGGGACATGACCTCTTGCGCCAACTGCAGTCGTAGGTCTGGCATAGCCTGTAGACCATTGCTTCATTCGAACCCCGAAGGGCTAATGCACCAACCGGGTCAATCAGGGACATGCCGGGACGATATTGCCAAAATACACCGACGAGGAATCGAACCCGGGACCTCTCGCATACGAGACGACCACTCAACTGCATGGACAGGGAATGAACCTTGTATGCCTGCCTTCTATTCTTGCGCCGGGTAAAGCGTCTGTTCGGGAAACATGCGTTGTCACGTATGTGACATTCCCGCCGCCGCCTTGCCGCGCAGGTCCCACGAGCCGGCGATCACCTCCACCATTTCGTCGACGCCCATCGTGTGCGTGTCCATCAACATGCGCGTCACCAACGCGGCGCAGCAGATGCTGGCCGTCGGCGACAGCGTGGGCGTGCTGCACATCATGGAGCTGCCGCGCAACCTGCGGCGGCCGGTCGCCAACGAGAAGGCGCTCATGCTGGGCTTCCTGCAGCGCGAGGAGAGGCGCGTCGCGTTTTCCGTGGAGGAGCTCGCGCCTGCTCGGCAGGCGCGCGCCAAGGAGATCGAGGCGGCGGCGGCGGCGGTGAAGGACACGAAGGATGCGGAGGTGGCCAAGGCCGGCAAAGGCCGCCAAGAAGGAGACCAGTGCGGCGGACAAGCTGGAGGCGGAGTACGAGAAGCTGGAGCACGAGTTCAAGATCGAGCTTGGGCTGATTGCCGCCGAGGAGTAGAGGCACCCCGGTGGCTACACGCGGCGGGCGACCCCTGGCATTGGCGGCTGCTTGGGCGGCGCTCGTGCGCGTGATGTAAACCAACCACATCCCCAAATTTGCGGCAGGCTGGGTACGGCAAGCACTCCGAAAGCACAGCTTGAAAGCTCCCTCACATTTACAGCATCTTATCCCTGCTGGCTTGGCGGCGCTGCGCGTCGCGCCGGGGAACCAGCGGGGGTGCCGAAGGCCGTCTGCGGCGTGGGCAGTACTATTATTACTACTCTCATTTTAATATTATCATCATGACCGTATCATCATCATCATTCTCATAACATTTTTGTCTTACTGTTATTGTTATTATTATTATCATTGGTGTTGTTGTTTTATTATCGTTATTATTATTAGTATTATTGTTGTTGTTATTATCATTATTATTGTTGTTGTTGTTATTGTTATTGATTTTATTTTAATTTTTTATCATCATTATTATTATTATTATTATCACTATTATTAGGGAAATTGCAAAACAGTGTACAGTTTTGTCTTCATTAGCAGAACAGGGTTAAACCCGGCTTTTGCAAAACAGGGTGCAATGACAAATCGCAAAACAGTAGGGCGTTGCCGACTTTGCCACCTGTGCACAGTATAGCAAAACAGGGTGCAACCAGCCCGTGCCCAGCCGCAAGTGGGAACCAACCTCCCGGCGCCGCCAAGCAGTGCACGCATCCCGGTCCGCGACTGCAACAGCAGGCAATAGAGTGTCGTCGGTGCATCCGCCCACAACTGCTCCCGCCAGCCGATGCTCAATGTGCGTGCTTTTCGCTGCGGGCAAGCAGAAGCGGCGATATGAGACAGTAGGCGTCCCTTCCCGCGTGCCGTATCGGCAGTGCCGCCAACAGTCGCGCCCCATCGCCGATCCGCCACACCAGTCGCATGTGCGGTGGTGTCTATGGGCGTGCGTGATGGTTCAGCCTGCCGGATCCTCGCATTGTTGTCGCTGTCACGCATCTTGGCGGCGCGATGGTTGGTGCCCCCTATTGACGAAGCACTGGTAAAACCAGCTGGTCCACTGGTCAACGCTGGTCCACTGAAGTATTAGTGACCCCATCTGAGTAATTGGCAAATAAGCATGACGATAATAATCGTAATAGTGCAGTATAAACTGAGGCTACTGCGGGAATGTTGGACTGTACTAGTACTATCAAGTGGATGCCATGTTGTACATGATCTGCAAAGCAAGGCAGACTGATGTGAGGCATGTGAAGACATGCCTCATACGACATGTACTAATACACATACTAATACAAGTACTTGATTAAACATACCCCAAACTTCTGACAGGTGTCCCACTAAACATGCATAGCCATTTATACACTGAAACTTGATCAGGAAGCATGAGGAATGGACAGATGAGAATAAGATAGGACATTTCTCATCCTTTGTAATTACAATGTTCTGATCTCTCAGACGACTCTATCCCCACAGCAAGCTAGGAATTCTCCGAATTTCTGTACCCCCGTCGTTACCCCGCCAAATGATGCGACGACGGAGCGTCGCTTACAGGTACGGGCCGGGCCGACGGCCGTCTACACCCTATTCTGCAATACTCCGATGTGCACCCTGTTTTGCAATTACACCTTGTTTCGCAGTCTGCCATTGCTCGGGATTGCACCATGTTTTGCATAAGCCGGGTTTTACCCTGTTTTGCTAATGATATACAGTCATGATTGTACCATGTTTTGCAGTTTTATATTCCTGAGTTATTCTTGTACGGGTGTAATCCATCAGCGTAGCGATATAGACTGCTTATCATTATTAGTAGTAGTCGCTAGTAGCGCAGTATCTGGACGCAAGCTGCGGGACAACTGCTCCGAAACCAGCACGGGAACCGTGCTGCTGGCGCGTTCCGAAACACAATTCGAGCGCTCGTCTGATAAAATAAATGATGACACTGACTACTGCTACTAACTAGTCGCTGCTATCTCAGATGAAACCCTCCCGCGCCGCCGAGGTATCCGCTTGCTCCCGCAGCACTGGTCGTCGCCGACCGTACTCGTAGAGTCGTAGTAACGAGATCTGCCCGGCGTTATGCCACCACGCTGCTTCAGCAGCCGAGCTCGCCTCGCGTATTGCCCGCGAGGAATGTTTATATTGGCATACTGTATTGATGGTGATAGGCATTGTTACATGACAATCTTGTTATGTGTATGTGTGTGTGTCGTCTGTGTGTGTCTTTGTGCCTGTGTCTGTGTCGGTGTCCATGTCTGTTGTGTGTATTTCCGGGTGTTTGCATCAGCGCAATGGTGCTGGCGATGATAGGATTAGCGAGTAGTACATTATGCGATATTACCTGGAAGCTGCGACACTGAAGAAACATAGGGAATGACAGAATCACCCAGTAGAATAATCGAATTGCTTATTTTATGATTCTAGATAGCAGATTTATGTACGGGCAATAAGGAAGAGCAGGAATAACAACACTACATGTATGCCCTGCTGAGTGAACATGCGTTTGAGAACGACGACGACGACCGCGCCGCGCCGCCCGCAGCCGCCAACTAGTCGCTACCCGTCACATGCAAAGCTACCCATCGTCGCGGGTGGATTGGCGGCAGACGATGCCCGCAAACACAAAGCTCGCACCGCACCCGCCTATCGTTCTTATTTAGCTAGCGCGAGCAGCCTCACATGTGGCATCCCGCTACTGCTATACACAACACGAGTGACGACGACGCGCTGCCTCGCCCGCGCGCGCTATAAGATAACATATCACTTTGCCTAACAATACAACAGACCACACAAAAGTCGCATGGCGCGCATAATGTACCAGAGCTTGTCGAATGCTATACTCCTCCACATAAGTATAGGGTTCTTTATGGATTCAATCGACAAGCCCATAAGCGGTTACATTGAGGCCGTGCGCGCGTGCATGCATGTTGCAAAGGGTTGTACGCCTTGGCTCAACTGCCGTGATTGTGCATCAATAGACCCAATAAGAGGTAGCAGTGATGCCGCGTTGTAGCCGTTGCCATTGACAGTTTCATCTGCGGCATAACAAAGCATGTGGCAACAGCGTTAGCGTTGCGAAACCTACTAAATAAATCGCGTCACCAATACCCAAAAATACATAGGCGTGGGCCACAGTCATTTGCCGCCGTACTCAGCACAGTCACCACGTCATCAGCCTTGGTATATGAAGTATCAATCATGCACGCATGGCATTAAAATTAGGCTTTTCGGGATGTGGAGCAAACCACATACCGCTGTTTTCCCTGGAGAAAATTCTTCATGGCAACATTCTTTTTTTGCTATAGATTTCGGATGCAAAACAAGCACGAGAGGCTTTTGACGACTTTCTTGCGGTGGAGCAAGGTATAGCTGTAGTGCATCGCTACATGCTCATCATCGCGAGCCGAGTTGCACGGAATAGCGTGCGCTTTAAGGAAAAAAATGCTCTTATTTTGCAACACGCCCCCCTCCCCGCCGCATGCGCGCGACGCAGCTCTGCGAGGCATAGCTAGATGATGTAGCACACCTATTAGATTATGAGGGTTTAGTTTAACCCTATGATGGTAATGGCAAAGGATGAAAATAAATCTACAACATTCCAGGGTTTTTGGTCATAAACCCTACGTTTAATTGCTCTGTACCTCTCGCAAGCTTTTTGCTGGATTCTGCGAAAAGGGGCCGATGACTTATATGCAGCGGAGGGGTGTATGGTACGGTGCGCCACGATGCCGGCTCACCGGACGGGCGGCAAGTCTTGCGAGTAGACGCTGTGATGTACGCCTGGGAAAGCATACATGCGCTAGCTAGGAGCTTTTTAGCGCCGCGCACCCGACTATGCCTGTTGTGTTAGGTACTTGCATCTGCTGCTCCATTTGTAGGCTTGCAGCCATGTGCTGCCGCTTGCGCGGCGCAGGAGCGGTAAGTGGAGAGACATCGCCATCGTCACCTCTATAAAGCATGTACTACTTGAAAATTCGGAAATTAAGTGAAAGTTTTGACAGCTTCATCCTGGTCAGCTTTGCTGCCACATGGCCAGCTGTTTGACGGCCCGGCCACATGAACCCGCATAGGGTCGGCTAGGGTTTTAGGGTTTAACCCTAAGTCCCTAAACTGGCGCATGCCGCCCCCTGCTGCGGCTTGGCAGGCTGCTTGGCCTTCTTGGCCGGGGGCTCCGGGCTACTGCCCACGTCGACGTTGCCGTTGGGTAGGGTGAGTTGTCGTTCTTGGGCTTGATGGGTTTCTTTGGAGGAAACGCCGACACGCCTACGCCTCGCCGCGAAGCCGGGCCAGCTCCTCCATGCTTATCATCTCCACCTGGAGGGCGCGGGGTGCCGGCGGCGCGGGGCCGACCATTGCCCGGGGGTGGAGCAGGCGGTCCCGCAGCAGGCCGGGGTCGTCCTGCAGAAGTAGTGCCCCACGAAGTCGAGCCCGTGCTCCAGGGGCCCCTCCCCCGCCCCCTCCCCTTCGCCGACTGCCGCCCACGCCTGGCCCATCTCTGTCACCTCCGCCAACGTCTTGGGCCCATGAACCCCCTCGGGGCCGGGCACCGGGGCGGCTTGGAAGAGCGCCGCCCAGCCAGGCCCCGCGTCCGAGGCCCCCCCCTTCCTCTTCTTCACCCTTGGCCCGGACTGGCGGGTGGCCGCCGAAAGGCGTGCGCATGTTTGGGGCCGGGGCGGCGGAGGGCTCCACGGGGCCGCCGGCAGGTCGGCCGCCCGCGCGCCAGAAGCCGAGCATGAGGGTGGTGCGGACCGCCGGCGCCTTTGCGGCGGTCAGTGCGGGCACCGCTGTCAGCGCAGGGGTGGCAGGGTGTGGCGGGGGGGGGGGGAGGGTGATGCGTCTCGGGTTATGACGTACACGTACACACAATGCAATACAGCATGCACACAGAATATATCAGGTATCGCATGCTGTTGTACATGTTGCATTGGGCAAACGCTGGGCGGGACAGTCGGGGAAATTGCCAACACACGCTTGCCAAGCCGTCGGTGTGTGTGTGTGTGTGTGTGTGTGTGTGTGTGTGTGTGTGTCGTTTCCGTCATAGTGTGGCTTTACTATCGCTTTGGCGCGGTAGTCACGAAATGGAACCGCCGTTGGTGGTGCCCCCTACAAGCCTGATTGCCTGGCCCTACCATACGTACCCTAAACGTATATGCATGCGCGTGCGTGGGCGTGCGTGTGTGCGCCTATAGGTGAATTCATGTGCGTGTGTGTGTGTCAGACATGTTTTCCACCGACGCCACGCGCGCCTGCCTCCCGCTTTGCCCCTCTCCGCCCCGTCTCCGTCTCCCACTCTCGCCCTCCCCGTCGGAGCAATCTACCGCACGGGTGCCGGCGCGGTAATGGGGGCACAATGCGGATGAGAACCTGCCCCGCCTGCCAGAGGTCAAATGCAGAGGAAAGCATAGCGGAAGTTTATTGGAAATTGTCCTTCCTATAGGTTGCACGCAAGCCCTAGTTTGAGGGCTAGTAACAAGGGTCTTATATAATGAGGGTTGTTATTCTCGGTGCGCTCGCCCCCGTACACCGCTGTGATGTGAAATGATAGTAACGAGCTGAAATGAACCGAAACGAAAGGAGTGCCGGAATGGACTGGAGCGTGATGACATTCTGTGACACGTTGAGAGACACCACGACGGCATGAGGGCTCATCTCAATGGCAGCCGTTGGTCTGCCGAGCATCGGAAAGCCGCACCTGGCTGCCCGCCGGGGCGCCGCTGCCTGCCGGCACCACGCCGTGCAGGAGCCCCCCGCGAAACAGCAGGGCTCGGTTGGTCCGCGGGAAGCAGAGCCAGCCCCGGCCCGACCCGGACCCGGGGCAGCCGTTGACGTCCTGGTCCAGGACCAGCGTGGGCGCGCCCGGCCCCCGCCCCCCCTCCGCGGGCGCGTCCAGGTACACCACGCAGCTGACCTCCGGGTGCGGGGCCGGGGGCGGCGCCCCCCCCGCCCCCTCCGCCGCCTCCGCCGCCTCCGCAGCCGCGCGCCACGCCGGCAGCGCGGCCTCGTCCAGGTCAAAGTGCAGCTGGTGCCCGGCGCCCTCGCCCCGCCGGCTGTGCGCCCACCACTCCACCGAGCCGAGCGCCACCTTGCCGCCCGCCCTGGCCTTGCGCTTGACCCTCTTGGGCCCCGCCCCCTTGCTCCGTCCCGCGACGCAGCCTGGTGGGCAGCCGGGCAGCAGGCGGGCGCCCCGGGCCGGTAAGTGTCCTCCACTTTCGCCAATGTGGCAACCACTGCGCATTACTCAAATGCGCCGACGCCCCGGCGGGTAGGGCAGCCCTTTCGTGGTCAGTGCCGGGTATGTTTATGGCACTGGTTCAGACGGTGATCCGACAGCGTTGGAAATTCCGTCACTAGCCTCCAATTAGTCTTGCAGAATGCTTAGTTTCGACAATTGGCTTATTGGTGACTGTAGCGGAGCGACGCCTACCCATATGGCTTTCCGCAAGTAGATCGCTGCCTAAACGGCCGTCGCAGAGACGCTGCAATAAGGGTTGCACTGTCGCCAGTCGTGTCACAGGGGCGAAAAACACAATGGCGACCACTGCAAGGATACAGTCCTACATGTCCAGCATGCCAATAGCTGCTGGCATTAGCAGCGATAGCGAGGATTTAAGTACTCCGCCGTGCATGTCAACATGTGCGGGGGCCGGCACGGTAACGGGGGCACGATGCGGATGCGGACCTGCCCCGAGTGCTGGAGGTCGAATGCTGAGGAAACCACAGAGGAACTTTAGCAGCAAACGACTTTCCTATAGGTCGCATGCAAACCCTAGTTTGAGGGTTATGTACAATGAGGGCTCAGATCGGTGCGTCGGCGCCCGCACTGACATAGAGGAGTATGGGACCGCCTGCTGCCTGCGGAAATGGGAGTTGGGACCCGCCAGCGCGTCGGTGTTTGGGGAATCTTCGGGGTTGCAAGATAGCATGTATGCTTGGCCCCCCAGTGGGCTGCACGCTTCGCGCTTAGTGGATCCCATGGAGGTTCGTGCAGCCCGGCTGTAAGACAGCTGGGCATGGTTTGCCCGGGAGTAAAGTTGTAACAAATTGCAAACTCCAAGTATTCATGGGTGTGTCTTATGCAGACCTCTCGTCCACCTTTCACGACGATGATGATGAAAGATGGTTTGGGGGGGGGAAGGCGGGAGAGGGGGGAGAGGGGGGGGGGGGGGGTGGGGCATGGCACGGGGGCCGCCCGCTTGGGAGCACCTGGCGCCGGGTCGGGCGGGGGAGCGTCCAGGAGGTCCATCGCCAGAGGGAGCAGCGCCTCCGCCGCGGCCGCAATGAGCTCCCCTCCCGGGGGCTGCTGCGCGCCGCCGCTGCGCGGCCCGGCCGCGGCGCCCGCGAGGGGGGCGTTGTACGAGAAGAAGGCGGGCGTGGGGTAGCCGTGCGCGGGCCAGAAGGGGCTGCCCGGCCCCATGGCAGCCTGCAGGGCCGCCAGCAGCGGCGGCGCCAGCAGGCCGTCCACCACGCGCAGCGGCAGCGCGCCGGAGGCTGCCACCCCGATCGCCTCCGCCGACGCCTGCGCACGTCGACCCCAGGCGGGCACGGAGGCCCCGCTGCTGTGTCAGGTTGGTGCTTTAGGGTTTCAAGGCCCGGTTTCAGGGTTTCATGATTAGTCCCTTGACCCTCAAACCCCGGTAAAACCCTAAAATTGTTGTTCATCTGCTCCGGTGACGTTCAGGAGGGTTGATAGCCGGGACAGAGGGGCCGGGGGGGTCTCTTCCGCCCACCTGTGAGCCCGCTGCTGGGAGGCGGAAGGCGGCGTCGGCCAGCCGGTGGCGGAAGCCCAGCCGGCGCAGCCAGGCGTCGCCCTCCCGGTGCCGCCCCAGCCCGTGCAGCAGCAGCGCCAGCTCGTAGGCCGCCGCCGCCCGGTCGTCGCCGCACCTGGGGCGGATGGCAGCGGTCAGGTTCGGTCGAGGCTGCGTCTCCACTCGCAATGTGCAGCTGCTACACTGTATACATTCAATATGAGTCTCACTTGAATCGCCATTTAAACAATGTATCAGTCGCTATTCACCGATGACAGCCCTGCTACTGTTTGGTTCAAGATGGTAAAAGAAACGGCAAAGTTCGCCCCGGGCCAAAGCCGCCCCAGCGCTTAACCTCTCGCGCCAACTGCAGCCGTAGGTTGGCAAAGCCCTTGGACCGCTGCCTCATTCGAACCCCGAAGGGCTGAGGCATCAACCAGGTTTACCTTGGACACGGCCAGGTTGCTATTGCCCTCAGTGTGTGAGCCGGGAATTCCGAATCTGGGGACCTCTTGTATCAGACACTACCGCTCGACTGAGCGGACAAGGAATGTGTGGTGACAAGGTGGTTTTAAGATGGCATTCCCTTCGCCGCAGTAGCGTCAGCACAGTTGTAACATTAAACTAACAATAGACTAGGATGCTATGGCAGGACGGGCAGTAATTTCCGACAATGTGTCAATTCATCCACCTGCACTATGTGTACTCATACGGCTCCCGGCGACTCGGATTAAATACAAGATCAACTTGCCAAATGAATGTACACTGCGCCAGACGGGATGAATACAGGAGGCGGAAATAAATATGCACATATAGTCGCTATATGTAAGGATTATATATGTAAGCGGCGATGTCAATGATCCCGATGAACGGCCCCCTGAATTGGCCACTTTGACAACGACTGCTATGTAATACACTGTCTTTGTTTTCCTCATCACGTGCCCCTGTCGCGAAAATGGATCACCGACATGCG
Organism: Tetraselmis striata; assembly: GCA_006384855.1. NCBI lineage: Eukaryota > Viridiplantae > Chlorophyta > Chlorodendrophyceae > Chlorodendrales > Chlorodendraceae > Tetraselmis > Tetraselmis striata. The sequence goes on from VCJN01001894.1 coordinate 79,552, forward strand.
ACGAATCCGGCATAGACTACGGCTGGAGTTAGAATTGCCCTGTTTACACTCCGTGTAGCGCTTTGAAACGCGGTGTGGATCAGCTGGTATATATTTGGCTATAAATAGTAAAATAGTGACAATTATGTGCAGGGCTATGCTGTGCACCCGATCGGGGTGCGGTACTGCCCCTCGACCCCTCCCTCGCTATGTGCAGGAGTATTCTCGCTTAGTGGTGGTCCCGGCCGCGCACCCCGCGGACGCCGCCACCTCCCGCAGCGCTGCGACCGCCGCGTCCGGGTCCGCCCCGCCATCCCGCAGGGCGATCGCCACCTCCAGTGTCGCCCCCGCCGCGGGGCCGGGCGCCGACGCTGCACCCCGGCGGCACGGCTCCGCCTTTTTCCGCCCCTTCCCCCGCATGATGACGGCCGCTGCTCCGGGCGTGCCTTTGTGCGCACTCCCGCGTCTGTGCAAAGTCGACAACAGCTGGACAGTCGACGCGTCCAAGAAAGAACGAGGCCTCGGTCGTTGTCGGGACGGGTTGCGTCCAAGCAGCAGGGCAGGCTACGGTGGATCGTCGCCTGGAAGAAACACGACACGCGGCGCAGGGTTCGATTATCGGTATGCGCCCGAGCGAGCGACGACAGTTGGCGGGACCGGAGTGGTTGTCCCTCTGGGCGGCGGTGTTGTTTGTTTGTCGGCGAGCTGTGCCGGCGCCGCCGGTACCTGAAAAAGCTAGTGGGTTGTAATGACGCGCACGCGCAGCACATCGTTCTTTCGTCACATCGGCCGCTTGCGCCGCCAGCGGCACCTCATATCGCACTCATTCGCAGCACTGTACCCGGCGTGCGAGTGACCTAACCGTACAGGTAGCAGCAGAATAAGGTTTTATGTGACAGTGATTATTGCTACATGGGCTCTAGCTGCTAAAGGCGACCGGGAAATCACTACTCTAAAGGGCTCTAGGAGACGGGAAGTACGCCGACATTAACAGTGCGTGCTGGTCTGATTTATTGGCATGAGCTAGCAGCAGAAGGCGATATCGGAAATCACCAAAAAAAAAGGGCAATCAGAAAGGTCCTCTACAGCGACTGCGTGCTGGTCTGATGGACTGATCAATTTATATGTACCTGGGCGAAAACCGGTGGTTTTCGTTGGGCGGGGTCTTTATTTATAGTAATATATTATCTGTTACGGTTACGGGTGCCGACGCACCTGTGAAAAGACACGGTGTAAAGACACGGAAAGACTTTCATGTAAGATACGGAAACACTTCTATGTAAGACACGAGAAAGACACGGTCTTGGAGAACTACGGCAATGATTTGTCGAACATGGTTGAGGATGCACTGAGTAATGCTATAGCAGAGGCCAACGATCAGCTTGCAAAGGGTCAAGCAAACCCCCAACTAAGAATCCCTAACACCCCAAGTTGGTGACGCAGCAATGATTATTTTTGACTGGTATAGCGAGTAGATATGATGCGCAACATGCACTGCAACAAGTTGAGACCTTTGGCTGCCATCGCTGATGCGTTTGCATGTAAAGTGTGCTAAAATATTAGCTCCAGCAATGTTCTAGTTTATATTCCTCTTGACACAGGGGTAATTTGTTACTTGGAAGTTTTGAGTAAATATAAATTTACTAATTAATTAAACACAAATACCATAAACTACTAGGCCCAGACACATTTAGTATACTAATATTGTATATATTTTGTATGTGCTAGTACTTTCCCGGGTACTTTATCTTCGTATCCTATACACTACAACTTTCAGTGCTACTACAGGGTATGCTGATTGGTACACCGTATCATTCGAGCTACTTTGTGACCCAAACCGCGCCACACCCCACGGCGCACCAGCATATACTGCAGGTTTCAAACTGTCAACCCATTATTTCCGATTATTTTGCGGTAGTCATCGTCGCGCGATACCATGATGTTATCCCCAATTGGATTAATTCTCTCGGTACACACTATCAATTTTACACAGAAAAGCCTGAGGGAATATACAATTAATCAACATGGTGTATATCGCTATCACTGGGTGGGGTCTTTCTTGATGGAATCGACGTGTAATTACAAATTACACAGCGGCATGTACACAGCACCATGTATTATAGTCCACTCAGCCCGCAAAGAGTGATGACTATGCTGGAGCACCGTTCACATGCGCAATAATCTCATCATCCATGCTGAAGTCGATTTCTTTGCCGTCCCGGCCAACCTGCTTGTACAGTTGCCACCGCTCCTGCAAAGTCCTTTCCAGAGTCCACTGAAAAGAAGGCAGCACAACTTATTCGGACAGTCGCGATTTAAAACCAAACTGCGTGTTACGTATGGGCATTTGCAGGTGGCGATGTGGTGAGGAACAGCCAGAACAAGTTGTGCGACAAATACAGGCGGAAGTACATATACGGTGCGAGTACTCGTACGTGAACGAGGTGTATCTACTGAGGTTACGACGAGTTCCTAGATGTGTAGAATATCACGCCGCCATGTGGCAAGTATTTTGCTTTTGAGACGAATGTCACCTCGATTGTTACACTGGTTTCGGAGCATGAGTTCTCGATCCATGGACCTGGAGGGCGTCGTTTCGATCCCATTGAAGCCGAGAATTGATGTCTCGCGCGCGCAGGGAGAGGGAGGGGGTGACAATTGCGAAGTATATATACGGTATGAGTACTTGTACGTGTACAATGTGTTAGCACCTGAAGCAACGGCGAGTATCTGTGTATACAGGAAACCAAGCTGCCATGTGGCAAACGTTGTGCCTTTGAGATGACGAATGTCGCCTCGATTGTCACAGTTAAAAAACCCCCCATAAAATGGGGAGAGGCGTGAGCGCGGGCTGCCAGAACACTCTCTCACCTTTGGGCTCCAGCCAAGGATCCGCTCTGCTGCAGCAGGTTGGGCATAAAAGTGCGCAGGTCGAAATGGGAAGGCCTTCGTGCCACCGACTTCCTTAGGGTTGTAGTGCACGATGGGCGGACAATCCACGCCCATGACCTTGGCGCAGAGACGGACAAGGCCGTCATGGGTGATCCCCTTGCTATGCACGCAGTTGAAGATCTGCTCCGCTGCGGCCGGATTGCCCACTGCAAGGGCGATCATGCTCCCAAGGTCCTCTGCAGAGAGTTGAAGGCGTCGTCAGTGGCCCATTCCACAAAACAGGTACGAGACCTTGCAAGTGCCTGCCAGGCTCCTCAGACTCGCGTACCTGCATTGCTTATGTTGCAGAGAACGTCTCCGGAGCCCGGGATGGGGACAGGGCGCCCGCGTGCAATGCGGTCAAAGAACCACTCCTCGCAGTCCTGCGCATCAAGCCCTCAATCGCATGCGAGACATCACTGCATCTTTTGCGGCCTGCCTGCTGTTTAAAAGCGTTGCCTCTGCATGGCCAGGCTTGACACGCACCTTGTTGGATCCGTATCCCGAGATGTACTGCGGGCGGAAGGACGCCCAGGGCAGCCCGGACTGAGCCATTGCTTGCTCCACTGCCACATGCCCTTAAAGCACAGATGCGCATGGAGTGGGTCAATGCGAAGGTTGAGATTGTGGAGAGCTACTTGAAGGTGTTAGGAACTTGCATGCCAGAAATCTGCTCAATCCAAGATTTCAATTTTCAAACTCAATTTCATACGTCAATGATTCGGGGTTGGGAGTCTGGGGCAGGCATATTTACCGGCGTCTGGCTTGACGGGGTCGCTCTCAAGGTACGGGGGCGAGTCCGTCGCCTGGTATACCCCACAAGAGGAAACAAATAGGAACTGCGATGCCCCTGCCGCCTTAGCAAACTCCAGAACAGGCCCCACGGCGAGGAGATCTTTTCCGTTGTTATCCACGACAACATCGAAAGACTCGCCGTCCAGCTTGCTGCTTACGTCAGCCGGGTCCGCCCACACCGTCTTGCAGGACAGAGGCCGGTGGCAGACATCGAGTCAGTAGAGATAATCGTTTGTCTCCCTAAGGTATACCAATGACATGCGGTTGGGAGCGGGCATATAGAGGACATGACAATGTGCGGCGTGTTAGGTCAGACACAGCCACACCAACCTGAACTCCTGCATCTGTAAGCTCGTTGAAGTGGACAAAAGGGGGCTTCCTCATCTTCTTGTCGTCCTCAGTGCCAACCGTCAGGATGGTGACCTATGCCGGTATTGGGGGCAGCAAAGTATACCGTTCAGTATGTGCGCCTTTAGTACTGATATGGCGAAAGGTGCGAACAGGAAGCCGCCAGGAGAAGGGATGGCACTGAGCTGAATGCCGAAGGATTGGCAGACTGGGGCATTTGGACTGATCATGGCGCGCAATTCGGCAATACACGGGAGTCCATCGGTGACATGGACTGAGCAGGGCACCCTGGGAGCAGAGCGAGCATCTCACCTTGTGGCTCGCGGATGCCAACTGTTTGCTGAGCCAGAATCCGATGGGTGCATGCCCGCCTCCATTCGTGTTGACAATCAGCACCTGCGACCAAAGCTCCTCTGTCAGTCCTCAATCCACATTCGCCGTTCCGTCCTGCCACTGAATGAAGCTCCGCTTTGCATCTGCACGTACGACGCAGGGGTGCTTCTTTGGTTGCCATGGCAGCTGAGCGAGCGTCTCATAACACGTCTCCGAGTCTATAGCCAGGCGAACATTGTTGCGCAGATGAATATTTTATCACCAGACAGTCGACCGGGAAAATCATGCAGATTTTCTCGACGTATGTGTTGGACCTTTGGCCGAACGCGTAAATCGACGTCTTGGAAATCGTTCACGGGTCTGATTGTCCGAGTGTGCAGAAGGTAGGGAGTCGCGCGTAGACGTTCGGAGCATTTGTCGTACATGGAAACTGGGGAATATGGCTTCCACCTTCGTTTGTGTTGAAACGGCCTGCGCAGCGACGCAGCAGGTCTGCCGGCGGCTCCTGGAGGCTGAATGGCGCATATATGGGAAGAGCCCGACAAGCGTGCGGCGCGACGGGCGGCTGCTGCCTTCTTTGCCCGAATAATGAAGGTTGCCGGCCTGGTTGAGCTGGATCATTGGAAAGCCTCGCGGGCTGAAGGTTCTCTGGTTATGCATCCCAGGAGTCGCACGGTAGGCGAGCTGAGTCGTTGCCGCCAACCCAGACGTGGCCACCCCAGTCGCCATCGCCTCGTCTGAACCTTTCCGTGAGTGAACAGTGATGGGTGGCTATTATTAGTCGTCACCAACAGACGATGGTTGCTTCCTGCTTCTCGACTTGACCTAAGCTACCTGTAGGTCACTATCAAAGAAGAGCCAGCCTTTGTCTTGATCAAGCAACTTGAGAGGGACGGAGTAGAGGGCCGACGAGCACATGCGCTGATGTGGATAAAAGTGGATATGGCAGCAGCAGTGGACGATATCGCGCATCATCACAGCGCACGGATGCTGACACGACGACGACGCATCCGCGAGAGCGTTAGTGGGTCTGGTTTGTACACGGGGAGGAGTCTGGCGAAGGCAAAGTACTACTACCAGTACGGGCCGCATCAGTGTTGGGACAGTACCTCGTATCTACAGTGCTGTGGTGTGGTCCTCGGTGTGTGTGGTCCTCGGCCCGGTTCAGACGGCGGGGATACAAGCTCTACAACATCGGATGATGACATCAAAGCCCGATCGGCGCATCTTTTTCGAGCTTGATATCTCAACATGGTTTCGGAGCAGGGGGCCGGGGGGGGGGGGGAGGGGGGGGGGGACGAATACGAGCTACAGGATGACGGTGCGCTGCCGCCGAAGCCACTCTATACGGGTAGTGCCAATCTACTAGTTACATGAGCTAGCTGCAAAAGGCGATCAGGAAACCATCCGGATAGTGCCAATCTACTGGTCCTCTAGTACAGTAATTACATGAGCTAGCAGCAGAAGGCGATATCGGAAATCACCAAAATAAAAGGCAATCAGAAAGGTCCTCTACATCGACTGCGGGGTGGAAGCAGTAACATGAGAAGACGAAGAGTGGGCACGAGCACACGCATCAGACTTGGCCATCTGCACACCGGCAGAGAGAATGCCGCCCAGGGTACCATGCACGCAAGCCGAGACCCGCTGCAACAGCCCCCGCCGTGTGCGCGACAGGTGACGGCGGAACTCAGCAGGTTGGCCGGCGACAAAGTTTCGAAGTGCCTGAACGGATGCCTGCCTCTAGTACAGTACCCTGCAAAAATTCTATAGATCTCCTTATCAGCATCATCATATTGTACAGTGTAGTCGATACGTCGCTAAATATAAATAAAATGGTCGCTGTATAATCCTTAGACGCTAAATCGGTAGGCGGTAGGCGATAGCCCGCGCCACTTTTTCGATTATTCTTTTCTTGACACGATGACCAGCTCGCCCCCGGTGGTTTCGGAGCACTGCATCAAGCCGCATCAGGTCGACGTTCATCTGCTTTCGCTTCGTTAGCGACTCTTTATGTTATGTTCGTCGCGCCATCAGGGCCACGGAGCACCGCCGAGGATATGCCTCAGCATATCGGGCGCGGCCACGAGCTGCTGGCGCCCGTTCGCGACATAGCCACCGCCCGGCTGAAGCGTCGTCCCGAAGGCGTTCGTTGTGCCTTCATACGGCGCCCGAGCAGCTCGGCAGCTACCCGTACACGCTTGGTCGCCGCTGCAGAGTCGCTTCGGCCCCGGCACACAGCCAAGCCATCGTCCAGCTCGGGCCGGCAGCGGCGCTCTCGGCGGGCGTGCCGCACAGGGCCGCCCACGCTACCGGCTCCAGGTGGTCGCCGGCTCCGTACGGGAGGGCTTCGGCGGTGTACTTGGGGCCCACGATATGGGGCGCACGGTGGCAAGCAAGAAGGCGCTGGCCAACCAGCTGCTGAACGTGCTGCAGAGCAGACTCGGTACGCTCCCCCCCCCCCCCCCCCCCCTTTCCCCCGTCCCGTCCTCGCTTTGTCCGCCGCCCTGGGAGCCCAGCGAGAACGATCAGCGCCTCGGCCGAGAGTCCGGCCCACCCTGAAGTTCCCGAGCCGGAGGCGGCACGACCACTGTCGGTATATGCCGCCTTCTAGTGAAACCTGTATCGCCGCAGACGAGGTGCTGGTGCAGGGAGGTCGCTTTCTTGAATGGCCGTGTGCTTCTCTAAAGCCGCCTGTCTGGCCGCATGCGCCCAGCGGTCATGCGCCCGGGGTCATTCCGGGCTGCGTCCTCGATCCTATCGACCGCAATTAGCGACAAACTGTGCACTTGAGGCACGGTGTGATCAGCAGGCGCCCTGATTGGCGGGTGCTCTCCCATTGGGCACGGCCACACAGGGCACGAGAGCTTCCGCGGCACACAGGAGGCGGCGATCACGTCTGCATGCAACGGTACGGGGCCTCGCCAACGCTGAAATCGTATCTGAATCATTCGCTGCTACTTACTGGCTTGCTACTGTCCTCCGCTCAAGTCGGAATGCTCTTTAAGGCCCGCCAGATGGTGGCACTTGGTGCCTTCCTACCCGCCGACTGTCCGCCAATCCCTCCTCGACCTCCAATCTCCTCCAGCCCCCTACCCCTCCGCCTCCCCACATGGGGCTCGCCGTGCCGCTAGTAATGCCCTGGGATCTCCAAGGCTCGGGCGGCAGCCAGGGGATTGCTGGTGCGCGGGGCTGCGGGTTGCGGCGGGAACTGTCAGGAGCAGACCTGTGCTGCTGCGCTCTCCCCGCAGGGCGGGACGCGCTGGTGCTGGCCAACACCGGCGCCGGCAAGTCGCTCTGCTACGTGATGCCGGGGCTTCTGGGGCGCGGGCTGGTGCTGGTGGTGTCGCCGCTAATTGGTGCTCGCCCCTCCTTCCCCCCTTGTCTTCCTGCTCCTGACCATAAGCGCCCGCATTGGCCATTGGTAGAGGGAGAGAGTGAGGGAGAGAGGGAGAGAGAGATAAAGGGGGGGGGGGGGGGGAGGGAGGGAGAGGGAGAGAGAGGGAGAGAGATAGAGAGAGACGGAGAGAGAGAGAGAGGGAGGGAGGGAGACGGGAGAGGAGAGAGAGGGAGAAGGGAGAGAGGAACCTTGCCCGTTGAGAACGAAAGGTGGCTAAGGGGCATCACCTGAGCGCAATGGGCTTTGTAGCTGCAGCCCCAACGAGCCCACACAGTATGAAGATCAGTGAGTTAATAATGCGATCGATTATTTGGTGGCAATTACATCGATGGATATTATAGTCTGTTCTTCGTAGAGGTCAAAGTCTATTAATTAGGGCTCGGACCGCAAGATGTATTTGAAACGTTGGTTCGATTTCTTGAGGACGAGGCAAATCAGCCCGCATATAATTGGTGTTGTTCACACACTAATATACCAGCAACTGAATATCGGATCAAAGCAATGATGGTCCGACCCCAACCCGTGAAGATATGAATATTTTCTTTAGTAGTCCGCTAACAACCCTTTGCGCGGAGCAGAGCCACTCATCTGCCCCCTCCCCCCCCCCCCCCCCCAACACACACACTCCGTGCAGCGCTGATGCAGAATCAGGCGGACGCCCTGCGCGCCAAGGGCGTCAAGGTGGAGCTGCTCTGCTCCACGCTGAGCAGCGCCCGGCGCAGCGAGGTCCTGGCGGCGATGCAGGCAAGCCCGTGTGAGCTGGAGCTGGTCTTCACCACGCCCGAGTCGCTCGCCTCGCAGCAGTGCGACCCCCCCCCCCCCCCCCTTCCCCCCCCCAATCATCTACAGCCCTACTGAGTTGACGCCTGATAAGGACATGTCCGCCATATCCGCCAAGCCGAGGCGATCCAGAGCTCAACGCCTCTGAGCCTCAATGGTAGCGTACGCCGATATACACGACCACAAAACTAATGGAAATGTGAAAATGTACCATGTCCGCCGGATATGTATTCGACTTCAGCAATCGCCTCTAATGCTCCTCCTACTACTCCTAGCTCTGCCGTGCATACCGCGCGTGCGCACGAGCAGGCAGCACCGGCGCGCGAAATCAACAGCACTCATCAGCATCACATGTTCGCCGAGTTGCGCATCCCTGATACTACCACAAGTTTCGGGACTTCATGGTGTGTTCCCACGGGGCGACATTACGCCCGAGGGCATAGCATCCCCAAAGGACCAGAGTCTGCACACATCCGGCATCTAACGTTAACACGCGTGTATCTGCGTGCGAGCGACGTGTGTCCGGGCTGCGTGGCGTTTGTGGAATACAGACATATGGACGGGTCCCTCCGTTTTGAACACTGTTGTTTTGTAGCAGCGCTGAGAATGCGATGCGAATTCGCCTCGGATATCCCGCCGGAGGCGCTCCCACAGGCTGTCTGATGCAGCACTACTGCGTACCAGTATGTTTTAGCACGCACACCGGTCTCCTTTGTGGCATCATCAGAGATGGCATCTGGGCAATGATTTCAAAATGTACTACGTTGTAGTACATCCCAAGGACTGTAGCCCCCCCCCCCCCCCCTACCACCCGCCCCGCTGCCTCTGACCTGTACATGCGGCGGTGCGCCTCACTCGCTACGATGGGGGCATGGCCGCGCGGATCACGTGGGTGTGCAGGCTGGTGGGGGTAGTCAAGGCGTTGCGGGCGCGGCGGGCGATCGCGCTCATCGCCGTGGACGAAGCGCACTGCATCAGCTCCTGGGGCCACGACTTCCGGCCCGCGTACCGCAAGCTGGTGGGCGCACCTCGCCGCAGTTGACCCCCCCCCCCCCCCCTTCTCGCCCCCCCTTTCATCGCACCCACGCTTCTCATCCCTTGGGCGGTCCGACCTAACCGTCAAACCTGAAACACGATTCGCCCTTTCACTTGTGTACTATGGCATCTAGCAATGCAATGTTCCAGGGGGGTACGCTTGCCCCGTGGTGTAAATGGACATTGACCCGTACCGACCCGGAGGTGCCGGTCCGTCGTACTTTTTCCTATCAATACAACAGGACTTCCTTCTGGATTTCCTTCTGGATTTCTGTGTGGATGTCTTGAATGTTGCGTCTAGCTCATGTAAGGAGTAATACAACAGGACTGCGGCGGGTAGCCGTACAAGCTGGCCGTAGTACTACGCGTCTCTACTCATGGGTCCTGGATGCGTGGTCACACAGACACATTATTGATTTACATTCAGAAGAGCAATACTGGCAGAAGTAAACAGGGCGAGATTGCCAAGTGTGCTCTTTTCGGTTAGTTCAACACGCCGATGCAACTCGACACGCCGCCACTCACATGAACGGTGCCCACCACCCAATTTTCCTGAAAGCAAAGTTCCTTTGTTTACTCGTTCCCTGTTTTAGCCTACAAGGGGAACGTCACTTCTAAAAACAAAGGTACACCTAACTGGGCCTCACCGCCCAACCGTGAGCACTGTAGTGTAAGCCGGTGGGCGGCTGACCCCGTGCGCCCTCTGACCCTGAGCGCCTGCGTGTTCCCGCCTGGCAGGGGACGCTGGCGGAGCTGCTGCCCGACGTGCCCATCATGGCCCTCACCGCCACAGCCACGCAGCAGGTGCGGTAGCGGGCGCACTGCTGACCTGCCACGTGGCCGAATAAGCCCCCGGGTAAGTCGTAAGTGCGGGTGTCAGTATCGATATCGGTACGTGTACCCGTGCAGGTCGCCGAGTTGTTCGCTGTCCTTTATATACAGATGAGACACTATTGTGGCGCCATACCCAGTGCAACACGCACCCTCGCCCTTGGCAATGAAATGCTGCAGATGCTTGCCGTAACCAGGACGCTTTGGGTTTGCTGTTATATATTGCTGTTATGAACCTCTTCTGGATTCAAATTTGTCTCCTGGAAATCTGTCGGGCCAAATCATGAATAAAACCCTAAACGACTAATATCACACAGAGAATCTGATTCGATGATGCCCAAAAGAAACGTCGTGACTCGTGAACCCAACTAAATGTCTCAGGTATTCTTTTTTGGAGATGTGTATGACCCCGTAGCGGACCTGCTGCCGGGCCCCATGGAGCTATTCCCGGAGGGCAGGAGATCGCCCCAATGCTGAGCGCGGCCGTGACTGCTTCGGGGGTGCAGGTCCAGGACGACATCCTGAGCTCACTCCGGCTGCGCAACCCGGCGGTGCTGCGCTCCAGCTTCAACCGCCCCAACATCTTCTACTCTGTGCGCTACGTGGACGAGGTGCCCCCCCCCCCCCCCCTCCGGCCTTTTGTCCCCCTCCCCGCACCCGCATGGCCGCACCTTCCACCTGCCGAGCAATGCCCCAATTCCCAACTGCGGGTGCGGACATGCTAATAGGAACACAATGCGGATGGGAGAGCCTGCCCGGCCTGTCAGAGGTCAAATGTAGGCAAAGCCATATCAGACCTAAAGCAAATGTTGTTACAGGTTGTTGCCATACCCAACCAATTTGAGGCTTATAATAAGGGGTCCTACAGGTGCGTCGGCACCCGGAAAGTGCGACTCATATACTATCAAATGCCTCACTTTGGAACTGGCCTGCATGTCGGCGTGTTGCTGATGCGGCGCGGGGCACCCTTATGCGCGTACCAAACCGTACAGTTACCGGTGCGGTGGCAAGCACACGCGGCGTGTCCATCATGGAATGTGAGCAGAGTTCATTCACTTGGCAATACCGCTGCTGACGTTACGTAACCACAGCATCAACAACCGGGGGAAAGCACTGTGTTTGCTGAGTTCCGGAAACAGGTCGCACCCCTTGTGAGCATAATCCGGGGGCAGGGAACCCTAAAGACCGTGTGGGCGTGAGCATAATCCAGAATGAATCGAGCTCCGGGGGGCTAATAGTCGATCGACACTAGAACACGAAATACACTGTGTCATATCCACGTGATCGTGACGAGGACCAGTAGTATGTTACGCTGTCCCGCTGACAGTATGACTGTATTCGCGACATACCGTAATATCGATGGATGTGATATTATTATCATTCGTCTGATGCTCGTTTTGCTCACGGTGACCAGACATCGCTAAGTACTACGGTACTGTCGCCGCGGTACAGCCGTGTCGCCGTGGTAGTTAGCACTGAGCGACGCGCAAGTTGGATGTTGGGTACAGGCCTTGCTCCTCAAGACCCTGTGCGCTCAGGCGGACTATGAGTGTATAGCCCCGTGCGACCACATTCAATCGCACAGTCCTGATTGTCTTACCATCGAATTCCAAGTCTGTCTCACCCCAGCTCATACCCCCCCCCCCCCCCTCTCTGTAAACCCTTCCTGCCCATGTGTACCTGCGGGCCCACAGTGCGTCGGATAGAGTTGGGGAAGGCGGTAGCGAAACCGGCGCAGGTGCTATGCCACAAATATATATCCGAGACATTGTTCGTGTCATTGTTAAGCTACCCGGTAAACACACATTGAATCATACATAGTGTACCCGGAAAGTTGGTGGCGAAATTGAGCTTGGATAAATCGCCACCTTTCACGCGTGCCCTGCGCTCATCGAGCAATGGCACCTTGAATGCACCGCTGCGCTTGCACGCGCTGGCTCTGGTTGGCTTCGCACATAACGCGCGTCACCAAGCAGAGAGAGCGCCCAACATGCTGTGCTCACAGCCTGACCTTCACTCTGGCGATCATTCACCAACTGAAGTGTTGCTATGACCATGGTGACGCACCGACCACAGCTAAGGGACATCAACCCCCGACGGCATTATATAGCAAACCCAAACCACCCAGCGCTTTGGGTTTGCTATGTAGTACCGTTGTCGACTCCCTCTCAGCGACAAAACACGAAATGTTGTCCGGGAATTGATCAAAACACACCGCTAAAAGTGCACGGATATCACGCCACGATGTTGCGGCAAAGTTCTTTGGTTTTTTGGACCCTCCAGCCTGGCTCAATGGTACGGCGTATCCATCCTGCCCCGCAGGCCGAGGAGGCGGAGGACAAGCTGGCGGACCTGGCGGCGACCCTGCAGCAGCTGCGTGCGGACCTGGCGGGCGGGGCGGCGGGGCGGGTGCCGTGCGCCGTCATCTACGCCCGGAAGCGCAACACAACGGAGCTCATCGCGCAGTACCTCACATCCGAGGTGCTTGCGCGCCTTGTCGCGTGCTTGTGTTAGGGGAGCATGTACGGCAGAGGGGCCGGAGATTACACCCCCCTCCCCCCCCTCTCTCCCCCTCGGCCCCCATTGTACACTCTTGGGACAGGAGGACTGCGCACAGTTAAATCTATGGGAGGACGGGGGTATGTACGGGTTCACCGTTTTGTTTTCGCCCCCGGGACGGGACTGGCGAGATCGAAACCCTTGTAGCGTCTCTACGACGGCCGTTTAGGCAGCGATCCAGGTGCGGAAAGCCCTGGGTAGGCGACGCTCCGTAGTACGTTGTACTACACCGCGGTGCACTAAGAAAGTATGTCCAATAGAGTTTTTTTGGGTGGTGGGGGGGGGGGGGGATGGGCAAATTTTCTTAAATATCGTGGTAACATTCTGACATACCCGTCCAACTGGCAACCAAAAAAAGGCAGGCATTCTCTTCGTGGGGACTTCTCTTGGTGGTGCGCGGGGCGTTGCACGCGTACCGTGGGAGGTGCTAATACAACTTGAGGTGCTGGTATGTTCCATATACACCGTGCCACATAATTGGGTTCGCGGGTCGAAAAATAATGAATCGTTTTGCAGAAACAAGTCAGAAGATCCGTGCGGTATAAGTGGCGTATTCTGATATATTTCACAAGAAGTATAGCTTTTCTCCCTTTGCACAGAGGTCAAAAATGATAATATAACGCGAACCCAAATCGTTATGGATGATGCTGATCCTACATGGGCGGCTTCGGGTGCAGGCAAGTACTGCTTCGGAGTCTGCCGTCCAGCGTCTTTACGAACACATCGTGTTGACTGTTGTGGTGCTTCCACCGGTAAGCACGTGATCCGTTATATTTTGACCCGGTTCCAGGCGTTCTGGTAATCACAACATTCCACGAAATTCAAGAGCATCGAGTAACCGCATGTAGCTGGGATGCAAAGCCCGGGGTATGTACTGCGACACGGCTCCGTGCGGCACCTCTGCTGTGTCAGTTGTGGCCTCTGTCACAACTGTCCTTGTGGCCTCTGTCACAGTGATTGCGGAAAACGATGCGAGGCATTCACACCGCTAATCGGGGCCCAGTTTGGCCTTGATCTCGCTCCTGCCGTGCTCTGATTGAGTGTGTGTGTGTGTGTGTGCAGGGGATGCCGAGCGCCGCCTACCATGCTGGCCTGCGAGATGCCCAGAGGTCAAAAGTGCTGAATGGTGCGGTGAATGGGGCAGCCCCGACTGACTGACATCATCGAGTCCCTCGGTCCCTTGATATGGCAACGCGGCGTGACACGGCCACGTACAGTCGGCCACTGTTTGCGACACACCTTATATTGAGCCGTAATCCCAGGACGGCGGGGCATGTGCGGTTTCCCATGTACGGGTGCCCGCTCACCTAGAGCAACCCCTATTGCGAGCCCTAAGTTACCCTTGCATGTAACCCTAAAAAGCACCCGCAATAGATAGCTCCGCCGTAGTTTCGGCTGCATTGGACCCCGGACAGGTACAGGGCAGGCCCTTATTTGCGATGTTCTTATTACCGCGCCGGCACCCGTATGCGGTGCCATGTTATCTTATGTGCTCCTAATTGCACTAATTGACCCGTCCAACTGACCTCTAAGTTTGTTTGTATCAACGAACATCCAGGCCCGTCGCTCGATAAGCTTACTTAATGACACATTTCACGGGGGTTACCCACAGGAAGGATACCCCATTTGATACTTATTCCGGATATCTTGAAGCTTTTCGTTGCGTTTCGTTACGTCTACGCTGAACGTCACGTCCAAAGGCATCGATGTCATCTCTTCATCACTGACGGGGCTCGTGGCCGTTGTCGCTTCAGCCTCGGCAAAGCCTCTAGCCTCTGGGGGGACAACGGCTATGCGCGCATCCACTAGTAAGGCTCCGGATCCTTTTCTTTCTGTGCCGGCAGACGCATGGTGCTCCGGGCACGCCGCTCAAGGGGTGCTACGTTTTACCTAGGAGGTTTATGCGGGGGCTCCCCGGGAGGCGCTGGACGGGCGTTGCTCGAATACTGTGAGTGAGTCGGAAGTTGAAGCGCCGTAATAAGAACAGAGCGAATGTCGTATTTACTGCTAAGTTCTTTCTAATAGTAGTATTAACGGCACAGACATCGAAAGACCCCCTGTCCGGTGCACACGTACAGGGAGTACACGTCAATGGAAATGAGGAGGTTGTGTCGGCGTGGAGTGTGACGGTATTGCCAGCATTTCTCGGAGGAATTCAGCAGTGATACATTCAACAGACCCCTGCTGCGTATGTCATTTACTGCTGAATATAAAGCGACTCCCAATGTATCTCCACACCGCCGATTGACTGTGGGGGGCTGCCATCAAGGGGTGGCATGTTCGGCCCGCAGCCTCGCGCCGCTGGCGGGCCGCACTGACGCCACGCGGCGGATGCTCCCGTAATGCAGACTGGACCAGCGGCCGCACGCCCATCGTGGCGGCCACCATCGCCTTTGGCATGGGCATCGACAAGGCCGACGTGCGCATGGTGGTGCACTTCAACCTCCCGAAGAGCCTGGAGGCGTTCTACCAGGTGACCTCCACGCCATGCCAGGGCGTAAGTACTCCGAAGGGACAGTATCTAACATGTCAACACGATTATGCCAGTGAAGAGACTGTCAGCATCACGGAACATTTGGGGGTTACCAGATACCGTAACCAAGCTTTGGGTTAAATTGCGGTCGTATAATATCGTTTTTGATTACGCGGCGAAGAGAGATAAACTTTTTTATCTGGCTGTTTAGGGTGTTCGGGTGCCAAATGAGGTTTTTTGACGGACGACGCATTGAATCCCACAACTTCAGTTAAACCACCGATTGGCTCAACCATCCCGCGGAACTTGGCTACCCTTATATTGTTATGCGGCATTTGACATCTTAGTGTGAAGTCAAGTGTGAAGTTGGCGTGATTTTAAACGTGAAGTAGGCGTGAAATCAAGCCACCTAGCCACCTCCAAATGGACTCGCGCACCACTTTGCTGAACCGCATTGCCCCACCCGCCGCCTGCGACGCGATGCCTTGCGGCGGTGCAGGAGTCGGGGCGAGCCGGCCGCGACGGGCTGCCCTCCTTCTCCGTGCTCTACTTTGGGGAGCGGGACGCGAGCACCACGCGCTGGCTGCTGACCAAGCCGAAGGGCAGGAAGCGCAGCCGCGGCGACGGGGACACGCGGCAGGCGGAGCAGGTGGGGCGGTTGGGGCGGAGCGACGCGCTCCCATCCCGTCCCCTCCCAGTGTGTAGTGCAGCGCGCCCATGCCGCGTCGACCTCTGAACAACCGCCGGCGCAGTATTGTTCCCAACCCGCGACACATGATAATTGGGTTCGCGGGTCTCAAACACAATGAATCGCTGTGCGTCATTGCGCCCGACGTTCCGTGCTATTTACTCGGATTTTGTTCTGACACATTTTCGGATTTATGTTGTTGCCTTCTAGGCGGAGGGGGTGGGGTGGGGGCTAACCATTGATTGTAGCAAACCCAAAAGCATGGCCACGCTAAGAACATTGCAAACGAGGACCTGGCCAGCCCATCAGAGGTCAAATGCAGTCAAAACTAGTGCCCATACACAGGAAAGGATCCGTTTGCTCGAAGAATGCTTACCCAATCGGCGGTTTGCGCTGGAATCATGAGTGCCTGGGTTCGCTAGATACCGCCGCCCTCCCCGCGAACAGACGGCAATGATGACATTTATCTGAAAACCTGCCGAACACACACCGAACATGGCACGGACTTCCCGACGCCTCGATGGCGCGGACGGGTTCAATGTGTCTGCGACCCGCCAGTGAACCACCCATTGTCAAAAGTGTCACCGGTTCTCAAGGTCGTAGAGGCGGGAATTTCGCTGCAGCGCAAGGTGGCGATTGGCAAGCCTGGCGCGGCGCACACCGACGGCCGCCCCGCTCGGCGCGCAGGCCTTTGCCGCGGTGGAGGGGATGGCGGCGGGGGCGACCTGCCGCCGGGCGGCGGTCCTGCGCCACTTTGGGGAGACCGCGGCGCCGGCGCCCGGGCGCGCGTCCACCTGCTGCGATGCGTGCAAGGATGTGGTGCGGCCCCCTGACGCCGCCGATCACTGGTTTGCCGCCTTGGCACCTGGTTTGCGCACGCCAGCCTGCGCCCTTGCGGCTCGGGCTCCCGACTCGGGATGCGCTTTTTACTTCCGTCCCCGGGGCAAGACTGGCAACAGTGCAACCGGCGTGCGCAACCCTTATTGCAGCGTTTCTACGACGGCCGCTTGGGCAGCGATCTAGTTAAGCACGCTAAGTCCTGGGTTACGCGAAGCTACACCCCTGCACATAAGTTTGGGGTCCCTTTTCGGCAGTCTCAAGACTTCACAAGTCTAGGGTACCTGAACGTAGGGTATATGAGATGAAACCCTGGAATCTCAGAGGGCTTTATAAAACCTGCATGACGAGTGGCTCAAACCGAAGCTTAATGACCTTTGACTAGGGAATCACGCTGCACTTGGTGCGTGGATGGGCGTCGCCTGCAACTGCACCAAAACCGGGGTCGGTATCACGCACACGCCGACGCGCGTGCATAGGCAACCAAACGGCGGGATGGCCATGAACGCGTGAGGAAACACATTGGCGAGGGGCTCGGGTGCATTTGGTTGGGGTGCAGCCGTGTGGGCGGCGGCCAGTGCATGTCGCGTTGCGATACTGGCATGGCATCAGTGTCGGCCACGCGCGGCAACACCCCCTTGGCTTCAAAACGCTATAACTTCTCAGGGTTTGCTCAGAAAAACTTTTTAAAAATATCACGCCATTCCTCGTTTAATTCTGCGTCGGGAACACTCTTCCATAATCACAAAATCGATTTTTTGGGTCTCCGGGAAAAATCCCCAAAGATGATCATCCAAGTTGCCCCTCACTGCCTCATGTACCCACCCATATCGGGCGCGTGGCTTTGCGCCAAGTGCGTGTCTAAGCCCCATACTCAGTTGCGCGAGAGCGTTATGTATGTGGATGACCACGGACCACCAACACTTGGCATGTGCCACCTCCTAGCGATACACACATCTACCAGCCAAAATGCCATTTTCCACAGCATTTTTCAAGGAGTTTCATATTAATCAAAATCCACGCCCCTACCGCGCCACCCCGCCCACGAAACGGTGCAACTGGCATTCCACCACGCGCCCCCATAGTAGAGCATTGCCCTACGCCAAGGGGGCCATCGAGCGCCTCTCCTACGTGCGTTCGCCACAGAAACAGCAGCATTTTCACCCCAAAACTGCTCCCCACAGTGGCCAACTTGACGTTGGGGTGTCACGTCGTGCCTATAGCGACATGCTTTCAGTGGCCTACACGCACGGTGTGTGCAACTTATGCCAAGGGCCGTATCCACCGAGTTTGGTGCGACGAGTGCCGCTATTTCCATAGGTTTGGACGGTTGGCGCAACCCACAACTTTCTGGCGCCAACGCACCATGCAATGATTTCGCGTTTTTGAAAGGGCGCCCACAAATGGTCGTGTTGTCGCGCGGGTGGGTATAAAGCGCACAATAGGCGTTCGCCCGAACTATTCCCACTGTAGTTAGCATGTATGCACATGCAGCCGGCGTTATCCTCGCCCATGCATGCGCTTTGCGATCGAAAATGCAAAACCCGGACTTATGTGGAGGGGTGTGCGCCGCACCAAGCGCGCTCGACGAGGTCGCAATAAGGCGTCTTGGGACAGTGAGCCCTTTCGAGCCCGTGGCTCGCATGTGGATGCGTCATGGGCATATGCAGCCAGTAGGAGCATTGGGGTGATTCAAACATGCCGCGTCGGCCGTATATGGCCGAATGACATATGGCCAACACACCCCTGCACATAAGTTTGGGGTCCCTTTTCGGCAGTCTCAAGACTTCACAAGTCTAGGGTACCTGAACGTAGGGTATATGAGATGAAACCCTGGAATCTCAGAGGGCTTTATAAAACCTGCATGACGAGTGGCTCAAACCGAAGCTTAATGACCTTTGACTAGGGAATCACGCTGCACTTGGTGCGTGGATGGGCGTCGCCTGCAACTGCACCAAAACCGGGGTCGGTATCACGCACACGCCGACGCGCGTGCATAGGCAACCAAACGGCGGGATGGCCATGAACGCGTGAGGAAACACATTGGCGAGGGGCTCGGGTGCATTTGGTTGGGGTGCAGCCGTGTGGGCGGCGGCCAGTGCATGTCGCGTTGCGATACTGGCATGGCATCAGTGTCGGCCACGCGCGGCAACACCCCCTTGGCTTCAAAACGCTATAACTTCTCAGGGTTTGCTCAGAAAAACTTTTTAAAAATATCACGCCATTCCTCGTTCAATTCTGCGTCGGGAACACTCTTCCATAATCACAAAATCGATTTTTTGGGTCTCCGGGAAAAATCCCCAAAGATGATCATCCAAGTTGCCCCTCACTGCCTCATGTACCCACCCATATCGGGCGCGTGGCTTTGCGCCAAGTGCGTGTCTAAGCCCCATACTCAGTTGCGCGAGAGCGTTATGTATGTGGATGACCACGGACCACCAACACTTGGCATGTGCCACCTCCTAGCGATACACACATCTACCAGCCAAAATGCCATTTTCCACAGCATTTTTCAAGGAGTTTCATATTAATCAAAATCCACGCCCCTACCGCGCCACCCCGCCCACGAAACGGTGCAACTGGCATTCCACCACGCGCCCCCATAGTAGAGCATTGCCCTACGCCAAGGGGGCCATCGAGCGCCTCTCCTACGTGCGTTCGCCACAGAAACAGCAGCATTTTCACCCCAAAACTGCTCCCCACAGTGGCCAACTTGACGTTGGGGTGTCACGTCGTGCCTATAGCGACATGCTTTCAGTGGCCTACACGCACGGTGTGTGCAACTTATGCCAAGGGCCGTATCCACCGAGTTTGGTGCGACGAGTGCCGCTATTTCCATAGGTTTGGACGGTTGGCGCAACCCACAACTTTCTGGCGCCAACGCACCATGCAATGATTTCGCGTTTTTGAAAGGGCGCCCACAAATGGTCGTGTTGTCGCGCGGGTGGGTATAAAGCGCACAATAGGCGTTCGCCCGAACTATTCCCACTGTAGTTAGCATGTATGCACATGCAGCCGGCGTTATCCTCGCCCATGCATGCGCTTTGCGATCGAAAATGCAAAACCCGGACTTATGTGGAGGGGTGTGCGCCGCACCAAGCGCGCTCGACGAGGTCGCAATAAGGCGTCTTGGGACAGTGAGCCCTTTCGAGCCCGTGGCTCGCATGTGGATGCGTCATGGGCATATGCAGCCAGTAGGAGCATTGGGGTGATTCAAACATGCCGCGTCGGCCGTATATGGCCGAATGACATATGGCCAACACACCCCTGCACATAAGTTTGGGGTCCCTTTTCGGCAGTCTCAAGACTTCACAAGTCTAGGGTACCTGAACGTAGGGTATATGAGATGAAACCCTGGAATCTCAGAGGGCTTTATAAAACCTGCATGACGAGTGGCTCAAACCGAAGCTTAATGACCTTTGACTAGGGAATCACGCTGCACTTGGTGCGTGGATGGGCGTCGCCTGCAACTGCACCAAAACCGGGGTCGGTATCACGCACACGCCGACGCGCGTGCATAGGCAACCAAACGGCGGGATGGCCATGAACGCGTGAGGAAACACATTGGCGAGGGGCTCGGGTGCATTTGGTTGGGGTGCAGCCGTGTGGGCGGCGGCCAGTGCATGTCGCGTTGCGATACTGGCATGGCATCAGTGTCGGCCACGCGCGGCAACACCCCCTTGGCTTCAAAACGCTATAACTTCTCAGGGTTTGCTCAGAAAAACTTTTTAAAAATATCACGCCATTCCTCGTTCAATTCTGCGTCGGGAACACTCTTCCATAATCACAAAATCGATTTTTTGGGTCTCCGGGAAAAATCCCCAAAGATGATCATCCAAGTTGCCCCTCACTGCCTCATGTACCCACCCATATCGGGCGCGTGGCTTTGCGCCAAGTGCGTGTCTAAGCCCCATACTCAGTTGCGCGAGAGCGTTATGTATGTGGATGACCACGGACCACCAACACTTGGCATGTGCCACCTCCTAGCGATACACACATCTACCAGCCAAAATGCCATTTTCCACAGCATTTTTCAAGGAGTTTCATATTAATCAAAATCCACGCCCCTACCGCGCCACCCCGCCCACGAAACGGTGCAACTGGCATTCCACCACGCGCCCCCATAGTAGAGCATTGCCCTACGCCAAGGGGGCCATCGAGCGCCTCTCCTACGTGCGTTCGCCACAGAAACAGCAGCATTTTCACCCCAAAACTGCTCCCCACAGTGGCCAACTTGACGTTGGGGTGTCACGTCGTGCCTATAGCGACATGCTTTCAGTGGCCTACACGCACGGTGTGTGCAACTTATGCCAAGGGCCGTATCCACCGAGTTTGGTGCGACGAGTGCCGCTATTTCCATAGGTTTGGACGGTTGGCGCAACCCACAACTTTCTGGCGCCAACGCACCATGCAATGATTTCGCGTTTTTGAAAGGGCGCCCACAAATGGTCGTGTTGTCGCGCGGGTGGGTATAAAGCGCACAATAGGCGTTCGCCCGAACTATTCCCACTGTAGTTAGCATGTATGCACATGCAGCCGGCGTTATCCTCGCCCATGCATGCGCTTTGCGATCGAAAATGCAAAACCCGGACTTATGTGGAGGGGTGTAAAAGGGAAACGCTCCAGTGAGGGTGGGAGGGAAATCAGAGCGCCGGGAAGCACGACGAGAGAATGAGCAATCGGACTGACAGCGGCCGCATTATATGCGGCGCGTGACAGCACGGAAAACTATATGCCCAGTTTTTTTCGTCGCGGTCGCTTGATGAAAACCGAAAGATGCACGTAGTACCCCCACACATGGTTGGTAGGGCACGAGGTCAGGGTATGAAACCCTAGTATTGGGATGAAGGGATGAACCTTTGGCCGGGTGTTGAGGCCCTGGGTATGTTCTAGGGTTCCGAGAACCCTATGCAAGCGGCACATGTTGGTTGTGCTGTTTCTTCCGAGTGGCTCACAGTGCGCCCCGATGGCCCGCGGCTGGCCCTTTGAATGGGGCGCGCTGGCTGCAGGAGGGCCTGATGGCCAGGCAGCTGGCGGCCCGCTCGGCGACCTCCCGGCGCGGCGGCTGGTCGGGGCAGCTGCCCTCCCAAGTCAACGGTGCGCGCCGACCTGTCGGCAACTGATAGCATCGCCTGGCAGGCTGAGATAGGTCGGCCCAGCGCGGATGGCGCAATGGATGGATGGGCGCGCTGACCCGGGGCTGCTGGGGCCGGCGTGCAGCGGAGGAGGAGTGGGACACGGAGGACGAGGACGGCGTGAAGCGGGGGCGCGGCCCGGGCTTTGACCTGGGGGCGTCTGACGGCGAGGAGGAGGAGGAGCGCGATCCGGACGCCTCGCTCGCCAGGTGCGTTGCGCGGCGGTGTGGGGCGCCCCCTCCCCCCCCCCCTCCCTTTGAGTCAAAATATCGGTGTGCCAGGCGCTCCCACCAACAACCGAGCTGCTTTGCAACGGATGCGGTACTCCTGCGTCCACGTAACAAGCGCCCCATGCGCGCCACGTGCCTGCGGAATCGCCCCTGCCGCATCGTGGGCACAACTCATCATGACACTCCCTGGCACGGCTTGAACGGCTTGACGGCAATGCAATGCGGCATTTCGTCGCCTTGAAACGACCGCATCGACCCCCCCCCCCCCCCCCCCCCCACTCTGGAGAAGCATGTGAAGACTTTCGTGGACAAGTGTAGTTCTGACCGCTGCGGAAATCGCGCGATGGATGATGAGATGTACGAAGTACAAGCTGATCAGCGCGTCGGTGGCAATCTTTAATTTTCCCAGGCGGTGACGACGAGCTCTAATGCCTTGCCACCCTCCTACCGCATCCCGTCGTCGTCAGCAGTTCAGCGCCGGTACTGGCACAACACGCGTCGAAAACGCCTGCAGTACTCGTACTAGTACAGCAGACGCGTAAAAGTGGCGAGTAATCGAGAATTAGACAGCGATGTGACCCGTATATGATAATCGGTGGTCACTAGTTCGTTATATTATTGTCGATTTGATCCAAAGAATGACCCAACGTAACCAATTAACGTGAAGTAATCTGCAATCAATGAGCATTACAAACTCAAACAATGTGCTTAGCAATTCCCGTAATGGATTCGCAGTGCGACCGGGACATATCTGTCAGTTTTCTTTCAAAATAATCCAAACTATCAGAATAGATATATTCTAATATACGATATGTAAAGTTGCCCAACTTCTATCCTAATGGACTAGTTAGTCTTGCTCAGGGATTCCCCCATGATTACGGGTGAGCAATGCCACGCCGTGCAGGTGCCGACTCACCTGACCCAGCATGAGAACCCTTCTGATAAGCCTCAAACATTGGGTCTGCATGCAACCGATAACAACATTCGCTACTATGTATAGTTCCGTTATAGTTTCATGTGGATTTGACCTCTGATAGGTAGGGCAGGATAAATCCGCGGTGTTCGTACAGCAGCCCACAAAAGTCTATGCATGTTTTTTATGGGTATGGTTTGGGGTTGGTCGCTTCTAGTCGGTAAACCCATGCATAGTCTACGCCGTTGCAGCCATTGCGAGGATAACCATGAAAGAGCGTGCACATGGTGTGCTAGGGCCAATTCGACGACGCGCGCGGCGCTGGTTATGCGGCACTACAAGTGTAACAAGTGCTGCACGGCCGGGCTGTGAACGGTGTGAGCGCACGGCACGCCGACATTTGGATGTAAAGAACCGTGTTTTTCCCCCATGGTCGCCGAGATACATGTGTTGGCCACATACCCTAGGCCGCGCGGCGCATGGTTTGGAGTCTATGGTCAGCTAGCGGGCTGCATGCGACATTCGCAAACTGGCTGTTCGCCCCGCAAGAAGCAGTAATATTGCAATAACTTTTTTAATTCACAACGTTTCGACGTTTTAACGGATTGGACTGTAAATTAGTGTGATGGAAAGCCCGCGACTTGCGCTTTCCAACGCATTAATTTACAGCCCAATCCGATAAAACGTCGAATGTTATGGCCTGTCAAAGTTACCCCCCTGTTCTGGTATCCCAGCCAGCCCACTCAGTGTGGGTGAGGGCGAATGATGGGGGCATGTAATGTGCCCTTCCACGCAAACTCCCAGGCGCGAGGACCCTTGGATAGGTCTCCACGCCGCGCGGACCCCGTCATCATTTGGGCTTTTCCCTTTGGATGATGGGTGACATGTGTGACAACATGCGCGCAGACCTGTGCAGCTGTGGCGACATTGCTGCCGAGGGGGCCAGCCCGCGCTTAGCCTATGGTGCGGGCGGTATAAGCATGCACCAATGGAATCGAAGGCACTTTATGTGTACTACTTTCACCCAGTGAGGCGCGGCCAGCGGCGCTTATCTTGCAGCTTGGAAAATTGTGGGATGATTGGCCCCATCACGACGACGGGATTACTGGCACAATCTCATGGAAATGCCATGCATTGCATCGGTAGCGTGCATGGATTGGGCTCATGCTCGGTCATCTTACAGCGCATGCATACGTCCACCCACCGACAGCGCGCGGGGATATGCGGCGGATGATAACTACGCCGCCAACAAATTGCCCCCTATTCATCGCCCGTTTTTTCTGTGGTTTTAGCCATGTGCCAAACAATGCCATTGCCGAAGAACAATTCTAAAAGTGCGATAACCGGGAGAAACGGCTGCTTCCTTGGCGTAAAAGGCTTGCATACACTTGATTACAACGCTCCATGGCCCCGTGGCCCCATGGCTTGGGCACCGAGGCGAGGATACGCGCGGATTTCTACGTGCAAGGACTTTTGTGGGCTGCTGTATTATCGCGTCGGCACCCGTACCAGTGAGAAATAATACAAAAAGGCCAGTAACAAATCCACCGCTGAAAGTGGCACAGTAGTACTAGTGATCTAGTGGTACTAAAAAATCAACACAGCAAGCCGCCCAAAAGCGGCCGCCCAAAAAGCGGCCCGTACTTGTACGGGCGGACGCGGAGTTTAGGCGTTTGAGCGTATGTGTGTGTGGGGGGGGGGGGGGGGGGGGGACTGAATAGGTTGTCTTGCGGACTGACAGCTCGCTGCTGGCTGACCCTGCTGCCCGCGCGATACACCAGGGAGGTTGTGCAGCAAGCGCGGACCGCAGGGGCCAGCGTGCTCGACGCCCTCGAGAAGGCGGAGCGGCTGTACGGCGACGCTGGCGGAGTACAACCCAGAGCTGCCGGCGGCGGCGGGAGCAGGCTCATGGAGAGGCTGGGCTCCGGGGGGGCGAGCGGCAGCGGCGCGGTGCCGGCGCCGCACGCAGTCAAGGTCGTCCGCAAGGTGACGCACCGACTCTACTCCCACGTTGAAGCTTGACGGCGACTGTATAAATGGAGCTTTCCCCTCCCTACACACGCTGTTGCGTAGGGCGGACATTTCCGACTTGAGTTGCCGGGTATTTTCATGGCAGTGGTTTAAACGGGGATGCAACAGTGTTGGATGTTCCAGCTGTGGCCTTCAAATTGTCTTGCGGAATGCTTCAGCAATTTGTTTCTTGATGACCATATAAAGGGAGCGCCGGCTACCCAGGGCTTTCCGTAACTCGATCGCTGGCTAAACGGTCGCCATAGATAGACGCTGCAATAAGGGTTTCGCTGTTGCCAGTCATGTCCCGGGGTCGGAAAAAGTGCCAGGTATTTTGATTCCGATCCAGTGGTTTGGACGGCGATACAACAGTGTTGGATATTCCGTCACTGGCGTCCAATTACTCTTGCGGAATGCTTATTTTCGGCAATGTGCTTGATGACCACAACGGAGCGTCGCCTACCCAGGGCTTTCAACAATATCTTATAAAATTATCTTACTGTATATTACCAAGTATTATTAAACAAACATTACTGATAACATGGCATTATCAAATATATATTACATTGAGTATATCAATATTATATAAAACAATGATAACTATTGCGACAAGTAATATTTAGAGTAACCAGTTGTGACTCTATTATTTTCTTTTTCTTTGGGCCGCATCCCTTGATGCGGAGCCTTGCATCCCACCTGTATCCATGTAGGCCGGGAGCTTGCAGCTCGGGAGCCTTCGCGAGATTGTCACGGGCCAAATTGCGCAGAACCTGAAGAGCAACCCCCGGGTGGCGGATCACCTCACGGTGGCGCAGATGGACGCGTTGGCTGCGGCCATGGAGGAGGTAATCATGCGGCACCGCTGTCTGCTCCCCGTGCGCCCTGCCTTCTTGCTCCTGTGTCTGTGTGACAATTATACATTTACCCGTCGTCACAGGTACACATTGTACTAGTACCGGTACACATTGTACAGGTACTAACTCGTAGTACATCGAGTATAATGTAGTGTGACAATTATACGAGTCGTACATCGAGTATAATGTCTGTGTGTGTGTGTGTCAACGAGGGTGGGCTCCGCATGAAGACTCGGTCCAGTGGATCCGCGCCACATGCGACGGCCACATCGCAACGAATTGCAATCTTCAATGTTTGTTGGAGCAGGTGTATCGATGTTTATAGGCTGCATTACATTGTAGACGGCTGAATCCGGCCGATGCATCAGATAAAATGTCCGTTGATACCTTGATATGTATCGTGCGAACCAGCCCGGGGTGGGATGTCGCTGTTTAGGCATTTACCAATGCCGTCAATGAAATGTCGGATAACCTCAAACTGGATCAAACGAGAACTATTTAAATATCGGTTCAAATCGTAATGTCGAAGTTTTGACAGCGAAAGACTTCACGGTTCTTCGTTCATCATGAAATCATGGTACCGAAAGCCATCATGATTCATACCGCCAACCTTGATTCGGGCCCTCGGTGAAGCCGGCGTTGAGGAGACCAGGAGTGACTGCGTGCGCTTCGCTGCGCCGCCCCCCACCGCCGCAGGAGAAGTACCATGCCAGCGCAAGTAAGCCTGTATACAAGTCGCTCATCGTGGGTGTTAAGAAACACGCACTGCAGTGCAGTATGGCTGACCTGGAAAAGTACATGAACGCCGGGGCATAGCGACGCCCCGGTGGTGATGCCATCCCGATGCAACCATGCACCAAGGCCAGCTCTTGGACATCAAGCAGACATCAACCGAGGACATTCGGCGCCTTGGCCCGAATGATCAAGAATCGTCACAAAAGGGTGGTCTGAACATCAACAGCATGACCCAATCTTGATCGCCCTGATGCATTTGATCTTGATCTTTGGTGGATACTAGATGCGAATCCATGTAAAGCATGGCGCCTTCTCCGAGCAACTTCCGATGCCGTGGAGGGAACGGCGACGACCTGGCGCCTCGACCATGGGAGTGGATGACGACGGGGGGGCGCAGCTGAAGAATCAGAGACCACATAGCCATCCATGCCGCAATATTAGGAAAGTGCCAACCTCTTTCGAACACGGAACGCGTTCTGTGACGTTGGTATCTCGCAAGGCAGCATAGAAACAATTCCACTAACCCTCAGCGTAAGTGACACCGCGTCAATAACATCGCATCCATCGCCGATCTAGTGAAGCTCGCCTCCCGCAAGCGGACGCCACCTGCTACAACTGTCTTGATGGCCAGACTGCTAAGTGAAAATCAATGCAAAAATGGCTCGCGATCGGTCGGCTACATGTCCTCTCGAAATGAATATACCCACGAGAACTCGCGCTCGCGCCCTACGTAAACATAGCCCCCCTCGGCAACAAACGCCCACGCGGTTGCATCCAAACAACGTCAGCAGCCGACAAATGACAGCAATACACTCCACGCATTCATTTCGGTGAGCGGGGGGTGGGGGAGGGGGGAGGGGGGGGGGGGGGGGGGGGGCTCAATCTGTTATCGGTCGGAAGGGGCCCGGTATGGGAGGGGGAGGGGTTCGGATATCAAGGAGGCACCGGCCGGCGGTCTGCGGATAGAACGTCACCAAGTGTACCCCATGGCGGACGGGCCGTACAAGCAACTGGACAGCTTGGGTGGCGGAGAGCAGCAAGTCGGCACGTTGTGCATCAATTTCTCTTTCCGAAGTCGGCACTGTTTCAACAAGGCCGCACTCAATGGTGAGTAGGGGCGGAAGTACCTGTCCACCGCCGGGGAGCACGGCGCGTTCCTGAAATAACGCTGATATCATCGTGCTTCCCTCGTACTCGCCGCGAAGCGCTAATTGTAGTACTTGGTGCAGGACACCTCCCCACCAAATATCAAATTAGTATACGAGAATGAAAAATCCGCCGAGGTAGATCTCTGGCATCATCGAATTTATAGTAGCGGGCGGGGGCACATTTCTGCCGGGTATTAAAGTAGATTGTAGCTGCCACGAGTATACTTCTAAATAATTACAAGAACTATAATCAAAAGACTAGCGAATCATTATTATTTTATTAATGATTTCCACGGCGCACCTTGCGGATGGTAAATCGGGGAAATAGCCAAATAATATAAATTTAGCGGTAGGGTTAATGAGTAATATAAAATAGTATATTGTATTCATCGCTTCTTTCCCGATATATTCCTCTCGTGTGCTACACGTAGCAGTGCGCGAAAACTGGCTACCTGTACTATCTGCCGCAACTACGACCGGGCACGGGCAGTGCCCGTTCGGCTCAACGGGGGGGGGGGGGGGGGGGGGGGCACGCTCACGGCCTCATGTCCGACGAACCGAACGGGCACCACTACCTGCCCTGGAAACAGGCTTGGTCCGTAACATACCTCATAAGGATGATATATAAACCTTGACCTAGAGGTCAGGGGCTACAGGTAATCGCGAACAGAATGGTTAACAGGTTTGCCGCTGCTCAAAGGTTGCGACGAAACAACTAGTCCGTTAAGTCCATCACTACCGCCGGCGGTGCCAACTTTTCCGAAACGTGCCGCCATTTTCACCTTTATGGTGTGTAGCCACGATCAAGAGCAATTCAGAAAGACTTTCGAATCAGACTTCACGACTTGTGGTGAGCTATTGATGACGAAGGCTGGAGACATGAGGAGGGGGCGCAAAGCAAAGGGACCGTGGGAGGTCTTCCGATGTTCCGTCTCAATAAAGCAAGGCACCCCGCGGAGACGACACTGGTGGGGGCGGCAATCGTGGCGGTGTTTCTGGTTGGCCAAGGGTCATTGTTACATAATGAGAGCTATACGAGGGGGGGAGCTATCAGTTGGGCCGGGGGGGGGGGGGGGGGGGGGGGGCGGAGCTCGGGTGATCTCAACTCCAAGCTACGGTCGACTGGTTGCAGCCTCCGGTCGTTGAGATGTCGGCGGCAACCCAAACGCATTCCCACAAACACTGGGTGACAATCGCAGCCGGGTGTACTGAAACAAAGCGCAGAGCTTCGCGAGCTGCTGCCGCGATGGAGGCAGCGACGACGACGGGGACAGGGCGCCGGGGCGCCCGGGAGGGTTGGGAGCTTAGCGCCAGTCGGTCTTGCCCTTGCCGCGCTTGCCGGAGAAGAGGTGCTTGGGCTTGGGGTTGAGGATGACGCGGTCGCCCTCGCCCTTCTTGGCGTTCTTGTTGGCCTGGCGCCGCGCGACGTCGCCCATCTTGAGCGCCTTGTTGCGCATCGCCGCGTCGCGCAGCCCCTTGCCCTCCGCGGGCGCCGCCAGGCTGGCGCTGCGCCCGCGGCTCATGCTGCGCGCCTTGCTGCTGTGCACCCGCTTGACCGGCTCGCCGTCGCCCTCCTCCATCGGCGCCGACTTGCTGCGAGTCCGCTTGCGCCCCGTGCGGCTCGCCGAGCGCTCGCGCGCGCGGCCCACCGCGGCGCTCGCGTCCAGCCCCACCTCCGCCAGCGACGCCGCCATGTTGCCGGTCGTCGACTTGCGCTCGCGGTCCGCCGTGCGCGGCAGCACCGACTTGTTCCCTGTCGGGGGGGGGGGGGGGGGGGGAGGGGGGGACGTTAGGGTTCCAGGTCTAGGGTGTTTGAGGTCAAGCGTTCCATACTGTTCCAACTAGACTGGGTACCGTACAAACACAAACGGTGTGCGGATACAAAAACCCCGTGAAGGCGGAAAAACTATGAAGACGGAGAAGAAGACAGCAGATAAAGCAGAAGATAGCGACGCGAAGCAGGTGCCAAAAATGCATTAGCTTTTCTGGGGGGGCCACGGACCGTATTCAATTCAACGGTAAGTGCCGATAAACCAAAAGGACGAACATCTGACCAACCAGCAAATCACCAGTCCAGCCCGCGCTCCGGGGGGGGGGGGGGGGGGGGCATCGCACCCGCGGTGGACTTCTTTAGGCGGTGGATGTCGACGATCTTCTTCTTCTTCTTGCGGATCGCGCCGAGCGTGGTCGCCTCGCGCTCGTCCAGCTCCTCCACGCCCTCCAGCATCTCGCCGTGCTCCGCCTCCCACGCCGACGCGAGCGCCTCCTCCTCGCGCTCCAGCGCCTCCAGCCTGCGGGACGACGGCGGCCACCATAAGGACGGTGGCCTTCAGCACACTACCTGATACCAAAAAGATATACACCTGAACGAATACAAGGAGCACGCCTCGTAACTAATTCGTACGATGTAGTTAACGTGTAGTTAACGTCATTTTATCGTTGTACATCGGCCCGCACTCCTGTATCGCTAACCACTTTCCTGCATACTTTTCCTGAGTAAATGGGCAGTTGCCCATTCATTCCTATAATACCTACAAACTCAAACAATGCACTTAATGCTATCCGAAATCGATTCGCAACACGGCCAACATGCATCTGTCAGTTCTCTTTCAAAACAATCCAAACTATCAGCACATTTTCTATTCTGTTTCAGTTCTACTCGATTCATAATTGCCGAACTTCCATCCTAATAGACTGCTTAGTCATATGCCACTCTGGGTATCGGTACGGTATAGCCTGTAGGGCCACCGCTTGCGCTCACATCGAGGCCTCCCTTCCGCTCGCTTGCTACCTAGCTAGCTCTTGAGCATACGACTCTCGGCCGGCCGCCGCACGTACACCGTATGCACACAAAGCGCCTAAGCATGTGCGCTGCAGCCCGCGGACGACCGCGCGCTGAGTGCGCAGGTGTGGGGGCGATGGGGGTGGGGCGGGGCTCTCAGACACGCCGCCCTCCGGAGAGGGGAGGCGCTCAACATCGACAATCATCCAGTTGGGATTCAGACCGCCCGTCGAAAGGTTGTCGTCACAGAGGCGCCGGGGGTTGGGGGGGGGGGGGGCACAAAGGAGCCTCGCGCGTCACGCAGGCCGCACCCACCCGCCTGCCCCCTGACATCGGCAGCACGGCGCAGCGGCAGGGGGGGCGGGGGGGGGGGGGGGGGGGGGGTCGCACCTGGCGTCGATGTCGGGGTCCACAAAGTCGGCAATGTTGTGGCCGTCCAGGATCTCCGGCATGACGTCGTACTTCCACTCGTCGTCCTCCAGCTGGTACTGCTGGCGCATGTCCATGCTGTACACGCCGCCGCCGCCCGCTTCCTCCTGCGGCGCCCAGACAACCCCCCCCCCGCCGTCATTAGCCGGAGGAAAGCCCAAAGGATATTGGGGCGGGGAGGGGGGGGTGCGAGGGGAGAGGCAGCAGGCCGGCCGCACCTGGAAGTCCTTCTGCAGCTTCTTCCTCTCGCCCGCTTCGCGCCTCTTGCGAGCCGCCTCCACGCCTGCGTGGGTGAGAGGAGACAAACAGGAAGAGGAGGCCAGGGGCAGTGAGAGGAGAGGGGGGTTCAGAAGGGGGTGGAGGGATCAGACTGGGCCGGGGTCAATGAGGACACATGTGCCAGACGAAGCAGTGTCGGCATGGCATGTCGGGGCGCTGGCTGCAGGGCCGGCCGGCCGGAGGGGGGGGGGGGGGGGGGGGGTCGTCCCGGGTGGGCGAGGGGGCGCACCCGCAGGGATGCAGGGCGGACGCGCCACGGTGTCGCGTGCGGCAGGCATGGCGACGTGCATTCGGTTGATGACGTCGGGCATCTTCTTCCCGCGCAGCTTGCGCTCCACGCGGCTCGTCAGCAGCCGGTCGCACGCCACCTGCGTGGCCCGCAGGTGGCGGGACTCAGCTGGCGGCAAGGAGGGGGGGCGGTACCACCGTGGGCGCCTATGGACGTCGCCACTGGGTAAAGCTGAGGACAGGGAGGATGGCAGTGGAAGGAAACTCAAGGCGGGCGGGTGTCCTATATGATGCTGGT
The DNA here is from genome assembly GCA_006384855.1 of Tetraselmis striata. Lineage (NCBI taxonomy): Eukaryota > Viridiplantae > Chlorophyta > Chlorodendrophyceae > Chlorodendrales > Chlorodendraceae > Tetraselmis > Tetraselmis striata. Next base: position 111,582 of record VCJN01001894.1, read on the forward strand.
GCCTCCCTGCTCCCGGTGGATGTCCCCCCCATGCCGCCCACCCTCCCGCGCCCATCAGACAAAGGCGCGGCCCCTTTGGCCCCCCCCCCAAACCCCGCCGGCCTCCCCCCCCCCACCCCCCGGCCCCCCTCTCGCACCTGCTTGACGTCCATGACGCCCGCCTCCGTGAGCGTGCTCATGCTGAGCAGCGTCTTCTCCTCGTCCGCCATGTCCACCGCCGCGCCGCCGTGGATGCCGTGCGCCACGCGGTGCGCCTCCACGCCCATCTCCTCCACCAGCGCGCGGTCCTCCGCCGACAGCGCCTCCATCGCCATGCTGTCAATCTGCGCGCGCCCCGGGGGAGTGTGCAGCGGCACCCTCAGCGCCCCGCGCGATCGCTGGCGATTTTCCAATATGTGGTCCATGCTGAGCAACACCAGCGGGGTGGTCGTGCCCCACTGCTCAGGCTGAGTTGTTCTCAGGGCCTGCTACCAATTTTGATAAATTTAAATTTGAAAATTTCCAATTTTGGGATGATCGTCTCCATCTATGACGTGGGCGCTGCGCCCCTGCTTTGACCCGCAAGCAGACATCGGCCACTGTTGATGGCAACCAAGTGCGATGAAGGCGCACTTCTCCAGCCCGGCTGTGATGACCATCGATGCCAGCCACTGCTGCACCCTGACGACTGCTGCCCCCCCCCCCCCCCCACACACACACACACCCCCACCCTGGCCACCCTGCCCGCATCGCTCCTAGGACCTGAACGGCTCGAAGCCTAATGCGAGACCGTCCACTCATCCATCCCTCAAGCCGAACGAACGTCGTCAGCATGGCCTCCACCTCCCTGACGCATTCGCCACACCCAGACTAGCGGCAACACCCCCCGGCAATTCTCTGTCGCATGAAATCGTAGAGGCAGTCCGATGCCGGGACTTCAAGCGTAATTGCTTCTGCTCAGCATCTACCACCCCCCCCCCCTTGGGCTTCCTGTTGCCTGGGGCAATATGCCCCCCCCCACCCCCCAAAAAAAAAACATCCACCCATCACAACACACACACACACCTTTGGGGGGGGGGGGGGGGGGGCAATATTGCCCCAGGCAACAGGAAGCCAGAGGGGGGGGGGGGGGGGGGGGGTAGATGTTGAGCAGATGCAATTACGCTTGAAGTCTGGGCATCGGACTGCCTCCACGATGTGGGGAGGGGGGGGAGAGGGCACCTTGTTGGCGACGACGAGCACGGGCTTGTTGACAAACAGCGCCTTGATGCTGTGGAACAGCGCCGCCTGCTGCTTGATGGTGTAGCCGCACTGCTCGCTGATGTCCACGACGTAGAGCACCGCGGCGCGCAGGTGCGCCAGCGCCGTCACGCTCTGCATCTCGATCGTGTTGCGCTCCTCCAGCGGGCGGTCCAGGATGCCGGGCGTGTCGATGACCTGCCAGCGCAGGTACTTGTAGTCCATGTGCCCCACGTACAGGCTCTTGGTGGTGAACGCGTACGGCTGCACCTCCACGTCCGCGCGCGTGATCTTGTTCATGAAGCTGCTCTTGCCCACGTTGGGGTAGCCGCACACCAGCAGCGTGCGCGTGTTGGGGTCGATGGACGGCAGGCGCGACATGTGCTGCCGCACCTGCTCCAGGTACGCCAGGCTGGGGCCCTGCTTCTTCATCATCGTGCACATGCGGCCCTGTCCAACGCAGGTGGTGGGGGGAGGGGGGGGGCGAAAGGGGGTCCAGCCAGGAGGTCAGAGGGCTGCATGTCACCGCCGCTCTGAGTGCCTCCTGGGCGCCGCCGAGTTGCCCGTCCTCATGGCTGCTGGAAGAACAGGGCAAAAGCAGGCAGGGCCAGGGAAGTGCGTGCGTGTGTGTGTGTGTGTGTGTGTGTGTGTGTGTATGTGAATGTGAAGAGGGGAGAGGGGGAGGGAGGGCTGTTTGCCCGCACCATGGCGGCGCGCTTCAGCTGCTTGCAGCGGTACAGGCTGTCGCCATACTTGAGCAGGCGCACATAGTCTGCGCAGAGGTGATGGCGGGCGAAGCGGTGCAGACGCTGTCAGCACCAGCATGCCAAGGTAGCACTGGGGAGGTAGAAGGGAGGGGGGAGGGGAGGAGAGGGGGGGTCGTTGGCGGCGCACCCTGGGACAGCTTGCCGATGATGTTGCGGGCCATGCTGAGCTGCCCCAGCGCCAGCTTGTAGTGGTCCTTGTCGTACAGCACGTTGAGGAGGTCCGCGTAGAAGGGGTGGATATTGTCCACCTTGGGGAAGTCGTCCAGGATCTTGGTCAGCTTGTCGTACCAGGTGCTTGCGGTGAACTTCACCTTGCGCATGTAAAACTGGCGGATGCGCTGCACCGGCCAGCCTGGCACAAGGGGGGAAGGGGGCAAGCGCGAGCGGGGGAAGGGGGGTCAGGACATCGAGCCTGCTGGGCTAGCCGCCACCCCTCCGTACCCCCGCTCGCCTGTCTCGCGTCTCCCTGCCTGCGTGTCTGTCCGTCTGCGGCGTCTTCCGACGAGAGCGGCGGCGTCGGGCCTTACCATTGTGCACCACCGTGGGCGTCTGCCGCTGCGTCTTCGACAGCACGACATCAATGAAATCCTTATTCGTGGGCACCGCGCTGATAGTCTTGAAGTTGTACTGCGCCGCCATGGTGGTCTCGGCGGGGGTGGTGCGGCGGGGAAGGGCAGCCCGGAGGCGGCGGCGAGCGGCTACCGGCGGCGGCGGCTCGGCCGGGCACGCGGCGGGCCCTCGTCGATCGCGCGAGTCCTACGACGTCGGCCGGGGTCCGTGAAGGAGGGTGCCTAATAGGCGGCAAGGCTCCGTGGGGGTAGTTGGTATCAGGTATCGAGGTGGTTGGGGCGCGGTGCAACCGGGTCGGCCGGCCGTAAGCTGCGGTGGCGGCGAAGTGGCAGCCGCCTCGACGTCCCGTCGTCGACCGAAAGACGACGGCGAAAAGGCGGCGCGGCCCGCCCAGTCATGACGGCGGCAGGTCGGCGGCAGGCGTTGTCGTCGCTAGTGCGGATGAAAGGCGCGCAACGCGCGCGCAAATAAGGGCGCCCGGTCGGGGTTTTGGAAGGATTTACCCTCGTATCGGTCTCGCCGGGCGGGCGGGGCGCGAAACAAACCGCGCCACATTGACAGCAACGGCCTGCTTCGAGGGCCCCATAACCATATCTCAACGTACAGATACCTGGTAGACCAGTCGCAGCATCAGCCCGAATGCCCACAAGCACAGTGTAGCTGCCCCTCTACCTGTGAATAACGCCTTTCCCGAGTGGATTTGAGCCGAATCGGATGCCCCCTGCATCCCAGCCATGCCCGCTTACTTTCTTTTGAAGCATGCGGCTAGCTGCCACTGAGCCTCACCAAGAGCGGGCAAACCTGCCTTGCCCGCTCTGAGCTAGCGGCACATACGTAGCAGAAGAGCTGGCTATGGGCGGCTGCAAAGACGAGCACCATCGCGAACAATCATCAGGCAAAGTGGTTCGCCTCGCCTGCCTTTCAGCGCGCAGCAAATGGGAAGGCATGTACGGGTACGGGTGCCGACGGGATAGTAATAAGAATACCCGAATAACGTACAAGAACACCGCATGCCCGATAGAGCTCAGATCTAGGCGAAATGATCATGATTGCGGATACATCACGAAGTGATGATGAACTCGCCGGCACCCCTTGTCTAGGAACAAAAATGTGGGTTTTAATCATGTCGCGCCGGAACCCGCGTATCCCGATGCCGCAGATCTCACGACGTATTTACATGGCAGGCGCCGCGAGTAGCTGCTGTGCCGCGTCCCAGGCGCGTGTGGTAGAGGCGAGCCGGGGACGGGAACCCCCGTAATAATTATAATAGTGAATACCTCGCCTTCTTTGCAGGCATGGAAGGGTGCCCGGGTGCGTGTCTAGTCGGCAGCCCTGTGTCCCTCTCAACAGCTGGCCATTCAAGCGCCGACATTCATCCAAGCCACTGTAATGTTCAAGGGCCAAGGGTGTGCTATACGCGGCGAGGCTGGTCGCTATCATTGCGCCCACTGAGCCAGGCTGGCAACGCCCACTTGGAGTGGCGCGCTCGCCATGCTGGAGTGCAGCGGCACGTCCATCGCAGGCGCGCCAAAGTCGAGGCGGCCGCGCGTGGCGTAGTGCAGCGCAGCGTTGAGCGCGAGCACCCACAGGTGGTAGTCCCGTGAAGAGGTGGGCATCAGGTGGAAGGTGAAGCTGTCGGTGGTGAGGGAGATGGCGCAGCCAGGCTCCCAGTTGCCGGTCAGCCGGGTGCGCGCGCTCTGCAGCAGCCCGTGGTTGGCGCGGCGGAGGGGCCCGCGGCGGTACGCGACCACCGCCATGCCGTTGCTCAGGAACAGCTGCATCCGCCGGCTTGCGCCCGGGTTCTTCTTCCTGCTCGACTTGAGGCGGGAGAGGCCGAGGCGCCGCGACACGTGGCGGCCCAGCGGCGGCTGCGCAACGTAGGCGGAGCCAGGGGCCTCCTTGACCTGGGCACAAGCAACGCGGGTTTAAACACCCTGACGGGTTTATACAATATGTATGTATATGTATGTACACATATATACAATAAATCTAATATATATGATTTCTATATTATCCATATTTCGATTTATTCATATTTCGATATGTATATGTATATGTATATGTATATGTATATGTATATGTATATGTATATGTATATGTATATGTATATGTATATGTACATTATAGCATATCATATGGCATCATGGTTTGGTGTTGAATAAATATTTGGCTTTATTTAGCATAAACCTACGAGGTCGGCGGCGAACGTGTACACATATCCACTCCGAAACCCTGTGCTGCTCTAATCAAGCACCGCCCCGAGGTAGGCGCTCCTATATCCCCCAGGTCTAACCAGGGGCACGTCATTCACCATTGATGCGTGTCAATATTCCACAACAACTGAGCATACTTCGACATGGCATATAGCACGGTTATACCGCACAACATTGGCCGAAGGACATCAAGGGTTTGACAAAAGGGGTGAGGGGCACCTTGTCCATGACAGTGCCAGCAGCCACCTCCCGCATGACGTCATCAACGGTCATGCCCGCCAGCGCCGCGCCCGCAGCCGCCGCGCCCACCAGGCTGCCGGCCGTGGCAAAGGGCTCCGCCTCCGCGCCTCGTGGTGGGCTGCCTGCTGGCCGTGATTCCATCTTGGTGGGCGAGTCGGCCGAGGGCGACAGAGGCGGCAGCTCCTCGCCGTACGCGGGCTTGGTGGGCGAGCCGCCGTGGCTGCCGCTGCCCCTCTCACCGCCAACGCCCTCCCCCATGCGCACCGACACGGACACCGGGGATGCCGAGCCGGGCGGCGTGTCAGGTGACAGCTCGCGCGCCAGCTCCTCAGGGTCGCGCTCCCAGAAGGGGTCTACAGCCGGCGGCGCAGGCCCCTCCTGCGGCAGCAGCCCCGCTGGCCCCGCCTGCCCGTAGCCGTACTCCTCCGACGTGCCACCGCTGACGGCCGCCACCGGCTCGTGCGGCCTCGCCGGGCTGCCGCGCTTCGGGGCAGGGCTGGTGCCCTCCTTGGCGGCGTGGCCGGAGCTGCTGGGCTTGCCCTTGGCGGCCTTGGGGGGCGAGCGCGAGGCGTGCGCGCTGGCGGTGGCCGCATAGTCCGCCGCCACCTTGCGGTCCACCGATGCCAGCAGCACGCCCACGCTCGCGTCCAGCCGGCTGCCATCCCAGGGCCCCAGCGCGTCCTCCAGCGCGCTGCGCCGCGCGGCGCTCTTGGTTGCCCGCCGCCGGCCGCCAGGCAGTCCGCGCTCTGCCGCCGCACGGCTGTAGCTGCCGCCTCGGCCGGTCACGCCCTTGGCCTTGGCCGGCGCGGTGGCAGTGCTGCGCCGCCGACTGGGCGCCCCCGGCTTGGCGCCTCCCACCGTGTGCTGCGGCTTGCCAGTGCTCGCCTGGGTGGCGGTCTTGGGCCGGCTGGGCTTGGGCGCCCGGGCAGGGGGCTCGCTGACGGGGACCAGGGAAGCCAGAGATACACGTGATTCCGCCACGGGCTTGGCGGCCCGGCCCGCCTTCCGTGGCGGCGGCGGCGAGCGGCTTGGCTGCGGCGGGCCCAGCGCCCCCGGCGGCCCGCGCCTGGCCGGCTTGCTGTCGCTCTGCTTGCTGGCGGCGATGGCCAGGTCGTGCACACTGACGCGCGACTCGCGGCGGGCGTTGGGATGCGCATGCTGCACTGGCGCCTCCTCCTCCACTGACTCCACCGAAGTGCGGACAGCGCCTTTCCGCTCGGTTGCCTTTTTCCGGATCGCGTTCTCCTTCATGGCAGCGTTGGCCTGCAGCATTTCGGGTGAGCAGGCAAGTGCAGCGGCACGGCAGCTGCCATCAGCAGCAAGCCGAGCACACCGTGGGTGCGGATCCAGCAGATGGACCAAGTCCGTCTCACATAGCTAGCGCCAAGGAGGAGCAGGGGACACTGCCGTGCTTTCGCCCGGGGGGGGGGGGGGGGGGGAGGGGGTCTTACGTGGCGCAGGCGCTCCATGACCTGCTCGCGCGTGGCCTCCCGGTCCTGGACGGCGCTGACACCCGGTGGGCCCCTTGCTGGTGGGCTCCCGTGCGAGGTAAGGCGGCCAGCATTCTGTGGCGAGCCCCCGGGCGGTGTTGTGTGTGCCTTTGTGGAGGGGGAGTGAAGGGGGGCAGCAGAGACACCGTGTTGAGTGGACATTCCAACTCGACGAGAGAGGAGGTCTTTGTTTGTGTGGAGACGGAGAGGTAGGGGGGCGCTTGCGGTTTCCGGGGGGGGGGGGGGGGGGGGGGGGGGGGGGGAAGGGGGGGGATTGAGCGGGGCTCCATCAGGCCCCCGCAGGGGAATACCGTGAGGGCACAGGGAATGCGAGCGCGGAGAGGCAGCCTATGGGACACATTGCATCGGGTAGATGGATGCTACGGGTCTAGGGTACGACCTACCCCATTATATATGGCGGGCGGCGGCGGCGGGTGACCCCTGCCGATGCCCCCGCGCGACTCCGGCCTGCTGCCGTCCTCGCTGTTCCCGGCGGCACCTCCCCACGGGGAGTGGTAAGACGTCGCCGGGCTCTGGCCGTCGTCCGCCTCGCTGCGCCCGCCGGGACTGCCCGCGGTCCCTCCGGGGCTCATCAGCGGCACAACGTGCTGAGCCTGATCCGTGACGGGCGCGTGTAGGCGCGGGGCAGGGAGTGAGCGCTCGCAGAGGGTCAATATAAGGCAGTTAGTCACCAAAGAACTGGTCAGCGCGCGGGCTCAGGCGTCCGCGCCGCACCTTCAGCGCCGCAATCTCCGAGCGCACGTACGCGGCGCGGGCAGCTGCGTCCTTGAGGAGCGCCACTGTCACGGACGGTGGCACGCGCGGCGGATCCAGCGTGGTGTCTGGCGAGTCCATAGCTAGTAGGTGATGCCACTCGCGAGGGGGGGGGGGGGGGGGGGGGGGTCGCCGTCCTGTGCTCACGGCCGGACGAGTGTCACGGGAATATACCAGATTACACTACGCGGGATGCTCCCGGCTGGGTGTGAAACGCCTCGTCACTATGCGCTACCAACAAGGACCACTCCACCACGTAAAGAGGAGGGTCACTTCGACGAGGGACCGGCGAGCACTGCGACGCTTGATGGAGGCAGGGGTCACCGGCGTGTCCGTACATCTGTCAGCGATGACGAGAGCAGCAGTTGATATGGGGAGGCGAAGAAAAAGGCGAGGCGCAACTGATGCTTGTTATTGGTCGGTAATCCGGTGAAGAAGGCGGGCGCGGATCCTTCCCGTGTATAAGGCGCAATTATTTAGGTCTCGGTACGACGTCACATGTCATACCAGATTAGACCCGACACCATGAGCAGCAGTGCGGCCTGTGGGCCAAGGTATTTTTTCTTGTACGTACTGTATTGATTTATTTTCCCTTTTTCTGCTACGTCGGGCGGCGAATGCTTAGAACGTGCAAACGTACAAACACACGGTTTATTGCAGTTGAAAATGTACGAGACGTGTGGTTATAATGTGGTGTAATGTGGTATAATGTGGCGATAATGTGGTTATAGCAGTTGATGTAGAGGACCTTTCTGATTGCCTTTTATTTTGGTGATTTCCGATATCGCCTTCTGTTGCTAGCTCATGTAATTATTGGTTATAGCAGTTGCCTCCCACATCTATCGGCGCTGCCGCCCTGGTGGTTGGCCAAGCTGTGACTTTCCTCCGTGCTCAACACGCCACCCTGAGCGACGCCGGGGCGTTCTTTTCCGACCCGTCCGGCGTATCCAGCCCTCATAGCCTCTACCTGGTTGGGGCGTCCTCGATCCACCAGGCCTTGGCCACCCCAACGTTGGAGCTCGATGCCGGCGCCAATGCGTCGGCGCCGATGTGGGCTATCGAGCTTCGCGCCGCTCATACCCGCGTCGTTGACGAGTGTGGGAGCACGAGTGCGGTGCTCAAAGACCTAGCGGGGCCGTTGGCCTCTGCCCTAAAGTTGCTCCCCTCCAAGCGCTCCCACGTTGCCCGTGCCGGCTGCTCGGCCGCCGGGGCTGAGCCGGCGTCTGCAATGCGCTCGGCGGCCGACCTCCAAGCTATCCCGCATTACTCGGACTTCCCCTTGCACTCCATGCGGAAAGGACAGGAAACCATGAGCCACCGCATTCACACGGTCCGTTTCGCAAAGCTTGCTGCGCGTATGCCTACAAGCGGCCCTGACAGCGACCGCGTCCGAGGCCGCCTCTTACGCGATGTGACAGCGTTCCTGGTGACTGATCCTCCAAGTGAGGGTCGCCTTGGTGAAGTCCGTGAGCGTTCCCCTGAGTACTACGATTCCATGTTCCGTGTTGCCGCTTGCCGCCCATTTGGTCTTCCGGCGGCTCATGCCCTCTCCCTTGGCGAGCCATGCTCTTGTGCTTCTTGCTCCTTCGTCTCGGTGCAAGGTATGGTTGCCCGTTTTGATGATGTTGGCGTGGAGTTCACTCCTTCAACTTGATGGGCGGTCGCATACGCCGATCACATGGCACGTTGCTCCAGGGGCGACTCCAATCACGCCGCACACGAGTGGGCGGCACATGGCCTTTCCGACATTTGCCACGACGTGAAGTCCGCGCTGGGCGTGGGTGTCCAGATCCTCACGGACCCGTCGGTGCTTGTTTCTCTCCCGAAGGGCAGCGACGGGCGGCCTGCCGATGTTGGGCTTTTTGGGTATGGCGGTATCCGTGGAAACACGGTTGCTGTCGATACCACCATTGCCCCTATCCTCGGCGTATCAACCTCGGATCCAACGACTGCTTTGCGGGCTGCAGAGCGCCACAAAATCCAGAAGTATGACGAGGGTGTCCGAAACGCCGCCGGCATGCTTCGCTTTGTTCCTTTCGCCGTTTCCGAGTTTGGCTCGCTGGCCCCGCACGCCGAGGCTTTAGTTCTTGGTGGAGCTCGCGAAAGCTAGCCACGCACACACTGGCCAAAAAATCTGCCAGCTCTTCTCTGCGTGGCGCCGTAGTTTCTCCTTGCTCATCAACATGGCACATGCAGACAACGTTCTTGGCGGGGTCGCGGCCGCGCGTGCGGCACGTTATGGTGCTCCTGCGCATGCGTCGCGTCGCTCGTCGGCATGTGTTGCTATGACCCTGGTCATTGGCTGCAAGCGTCCTCGCCGCGGCTGATAGCGTACCCCGGGGCGGAGGTCCCTTTGGTTCCTGGCAGCTAAGTGACTTCGTGGTTCCCTTGGCTCCTTCTTGGTTCTTGGCTCCCTGTCCTCCTGCTCGACCTTGGTTTCAGGCTTATGTCTCTCTTTTGCTGGCAACCTTTCATAGTTGCTGTTAGTTCTGTTTGTAGTGCGCTTTTGTGGAAGCCCTTATGTAACACTTTCAAATGTACGAGACATGTGTAACTTACGTCATTCCGTAATGTGATTTACTGACCACTTGACCATATATAAGTCGTCCGTGATACAGGTACCTTGGTACCACCAGTACGTGATTCATCTATTCCGTATAAAGGACGCGCGAGTTGTGCCGCACAGGGCATGCCAGGCAGCAGATGAGTCCGCTCGGCACCGCCACTATATGGTAGTACTTCACGCCATGTTTCTTTTAAATTGCCTCAGTAAATCGCAGCCTGTCCACACTTGACGTGCCGCCGTAATTATTTATTGGCATATTATATACTCCTCCACATAAGTATTGGGTTTGCGAATTCGATATATCCACATGCCCATGCGCGGCTTCACTGAGACCGTGCGCGCGTGCATGCAATGCATGTTACTAAGGGCCGTACGGCTGGGAGGAAATGCCTCGGTCGCGATATACCCGACATTGCCACGCGGTAGCCCTTGCCGTCAACAGTTTCATTTAGGCAAAAGCATGGCTTATGACGCTGCTAGCGCTTCAAAACCACAAATTGCACCTTTCGGTTGCAAAACTAGGCATGGGACACCACTGCCCCCGTACTCGTACCTCATCACCCTTGGTACGACAACTATCCACCATACACGTAGTAGGGCATTGAAATTAGGTCATTTAAGACGCGGACCAAGCCCTATGTGTCGATGACGATGGTTTACGGGCAGCATCATGGACAAAATGCGGATGTGATCGTTGCACGCGCATGCGAGAAAGGATTATCGCGGCCTCCTTGCAGCAGAGCAAAATTTGTCTACAGTAGTGCATGGCTGCATATGCTCATAAATAGCGCGCCATGGTGAGCCCAATAAGACAGCAATGGCGTGCAGCTTTATGCGTCGATGTTGCTGGTGAAAATACTGATGTGAAGGGGGTTGTCCGGCATGGCGGCGGCCGTGGGTATCGCTCAAGGGAGGCATGTGCCAAGTATGAGTGTTTCGTGCACGAGTACACGCAACACACACTAATTCATCCCGCCACCGTGTATCAGGTTTCGAGATCCACTTGGCTCCACTTGGTTTCACTTGGTTTCACGCAGCACTTGGCTTCACACCAATGTGTTGATCACGCTACACTGACACATACGTCATATTTCGACCTATCATTTCCAAAAACTCTAACGATCTCAGACGACCGTGTTGGAGCCAAATAAAGCAATTTCACCCCTGCTCGCGTAGATTTTAGTAGTGGTATTTACATGAAAATGTTTTGACGTTTCGTTTTCGTGTTATGACGTTTCATCTTCGCAACGCACCAAGCGATACCGCGAGTTTGAGAGTTGCGCCACAAGGCAGCATTGCAGTGGCGATGGTGCCATGCCACATCTATCGTGCACGGGCGCAAGCTGTTATTATGGCCCCACCCCACCCAAACATCTCCTAGCCTCTTTGTTGACATGTCTTCTCGCCCACCAATGGCCATCTCTCCATGCAATGGTCTATGCATGCGCGGCGGGACGTGCGGGGCACCAACCGCTATTGTTGCAGGGGTACTGGAAGCGCTCACTGTGGCGCAAGTGCCACTCGTGTACGACACTTGTTAGGGCCAAAGGGCTTGCTTACACCCTACAGTGATAAAGCCTGAGCATCAATGTGCAAGATTTCAGGATTTATTCAGGTCATAGACCTCTAGATTCAGCTGCCCTAATATTCGTAAGCTCGGACTCGGGGAGAAAGGGGCATACCTAGGATTTACGTGTAGGGGTGTGTATATCGCTACGCTCGCTCGTGTGTGAATATCAAAGCCACATAAGCCAGAACTCTATCGATCCATCATTATAGCATCTGCATTTGCTTCTATTGGAAATCCGACTGCATCCTACCGGTATTGATTTCGCCGATTCGACGTTGCCTAACATTCACCATCAGGGCACCATATCATCATCGCTACTTGACATGTATGGCCATCGGAGCTTGACGAGGCGCCTCACTCCTTGTTGCATCCGTGAGCAACAAACATAGCAAGAGGGCGGCGCGAGGTGTTCCGTGTTTTTTATCCCAAAATTCGTAACACGGTCTCCTGGGTTGGCTGCTTACAATAAGTACTTATTGTCATAATAATAATACAATATCATGCGTCATTGTACGCCCTGAGCATACCGCCTTGTTTAGTATACCTTTTAATATAATCAACGCGTTCAGCGCACCCGAACCGCAATGGTTTTTACCCCGTCCGCTGAGATCCCGCGTGTGTTCTCACCTTTTAATCGAATACAATGGTGTCACATTACTGTACACGATACTTGTTCTCCTGCTACCATAGAAGCGGCAATGAAGAACATGCATTCGTCTATTGAAAAGTAGAGTAATGCAGTGTCTACTTTCATTACATTAATACAAGTCGCGGTATAGACTGGCAGCTGCGAACGTTTGCGGCATGCTTATAAATGATGGTTATCTGTGTAGTCGAGCTATGCGTCAAGCTATGCATTCATATTTTTGTGATGCACATACCCTCATGTGTCTATGTTTTCGCTTGTGACATTATCATGCATGCTGAGAATATTACTACACCAATAGTGCTGTCGATTGTAAACATCAAGTAACGATGCGATGCACTCTCATGATGTCACTACGTTCCTTTATTTGGATTGCTGCCGTGAACGATCCCTAAAATCAGGTAGTGCAGGTAACAAATGCGTCCCAACGTGACTTATTGCTGTGGCTAACAGTCCGTGCAGTACTTGCGCACGCTACATGGAAATTTATCCGATTTTCTTAGCTGCTCATGACAGTGTTGGTCGCAGGGTAAATAAGGCCCGCATTGATTCTGCTTCTTAATGACTTCAGGCAGGCTGAAAATATATACATGTAGATAAATCAATAGATAGATAGTACTGAATATTCAAAATTCATGAAGCATACTGCATGCCTATGGTTTTAGATGCATTACATAAACTGTGCATCATACCAGAAAAATCACGAGGTAAAGCAGTATATCCGAAAAACCGATGGAACAATGTCGTGCAACAAGCCGTTGCTCTGTGGAAGCGCAGGTGTGCATGTGGAAGCGAGGCAACAGAAAAGGAGAAAAAGAAATTATTTAAGGGACCACCCGACGCTAGTGTCAGCTTTTTGTTGTTAGCGCCCCTGGTGGTCATCATGCATGGCACCGCGGTAGTTAGAGCTAGAGCCATAGCAAGTGATTGTACTCATTTTTTACACAGCAGCGTCGTCGGGTACTGGCCATGTGCACAGTTAAATTGCACGGCGCGTTTTGCACGCTCAGAGGGGATGTATTTATTTAGTCAGACACTAGCTTCCCGGACTAACTCGTCATTACACCGTAATGGCACGTAATCGCGATTTTCTTCGGGAATGGGCGCGTAATCTCCGTACCTACATTGTAATCGCCACTTAACTGCTAGGCTCGATAGTTGCAATGACGTGCCCGGCTCGCCCGCGTTCCGTAATATGCAGCCATGAGCATGTTGTGCCATCCCCATAGTACATCAATGGACCTACATCGCCCCTCGCTCGTGTAGCCGTAATCGCTCCGGGTTTCGCCACACTTTACTTTAAAGCCTCACATGCTCCGTGACGACGCAACGGCACCGTAGGTCTCAAGCCGGCGGCTAAGATGCAGTCGCGAGGACAATTTACCATACTACATCGCAGCAGCCGGAGCGCCATTGACTGACCCCTACCAACCCCCGCCGCTGCGAGCCGCCGGCGCCGAGTAGTGGTGTGCCATGCGGCGTCGTCGCAACTCCAAGCGCCGTATTCCTCCGGGCAAGGAGGGCAAGACCGCTGCCGAGGGGATTCCGGAATCGGTGACCAAGAAAATCCGCGGCCGCGCGTGTGGCGCCTGCTTCACGAGGCCTCGGTTCTACGACACGCACAGATGAGCGTGCGCCGAGCCGCCTCGGGCCACCACCGTGTCGGTCGCAGCCGGTGGTGATGGCGCCCCTGCGGTAGCTGCTCCACCGTACGGCCGCCACGCCTGTGCCCGGACCGGGCCAGACCGATACTCGGGGCGAGACGGGTGCACCGATACGGTCGCCGCCGCCATCGCCCCCGCTGCCCTCTCCGCCGCTCTCGTCTCCCCGAAAATAATTAGCAAGCCCCGCTCCCAGCCGCGGGAAGGGGCATACATTCAGTGTCGTCTGATGGTGGCATGGCATCAAGCATGGCGGCGCAGAAGATGAATAATGCCGAACTTCACGTGGGCACTGTCATCACCAAGACGTTCGGGACGTGGGGGAGCTTTCTCGGCTAGGTCTCTCCCCCCTCACCCCCGACGTCCCGTTACTACACCTGCCATAAGCCCACCGCCGCCCATGATAGCCACCCGTGTGTATCTCTTATCCAGGTTGTCGGATGGAGACGGGGTAACGACGACGCATACCCGGCGGATATGGAGCTGGTGATGAAGGTGATTTACGATGACGGCGACTCGGAAAAGACAACAAAGTCGGAGATGCAATCGCTATACCTGACGATAGAGCAGCTGAGCGATTTCACTCCCAGGTTGCCTCAAGGCGCCATTGACGCCCTACCGGCGGTGCGCCCCTTGCGCACCAAATGCCAATGCTTTCGGGGGGTGCTTGCCCGCGTTGTTGCCCCATAGTTTATATAGGTATTGGTGAGACTATCGCACTGACAACGTGCAAACGATGATTTGCTTTGCTTCCGTATTACACGCGCATTCGTTTAGATGCTTGCGCGCATGTGCACGTGCAAGGAGCTAGACAGGGACACCGACAGCGACGCCGAAGGAATTGTGAAGCAGGCGCCACACGCGCAGCAGCGGATTCTGCTCTTGGTCACCGGTTCCGGAATCCCCTCGTTCGGCAGCGGTCATGCCCCCCTAGCCCGGAGGAATACGGCGGCTGGAGTTGCGACGCCCCACAACACATCACTACTACTCGGCGCCGACAGCTCGCAGCGGCATGGGTTGCTAGGAGCTACTCACTGGCGCTGCGGATGCTGCGATGCATGGTAAGGTGTCCGCGCGACTGCAACTTAGCCGGCTTGAGACCTACATACGGTACCGTTGGGCGTTGCGTCGTCACGGAGCTTGCGAGGCGTTAAGGTACAGTGTGGTAAAACCCGGAGCGATTACGGATACACGCGCGAGGCGCGATGTGGGTCCGATGTACTATGGGGATGGCACAACATGCTATTGGTAGCATATTACGGAACACGGACGAGCCGGGCACTTCAGTGCGACTACGGAGCCTAGCAGTGAGTGACGATTACACGGTAGATACTATGGGGATTACACGCCCATTCTTTGGGAAAATCGCGATTACGGGCCATTACGGTGTAATTACGAGAAAGTCCGGGAGGCTAGTGGGAAGGGACTTAATACCCTATCAGCCGCTGAAAAGCGGCTGGCGCATTATACATGCCAAAGGACACGACAGCCCATTCGTAGAACGAAGCCATCGGGTCCACGAAAAGCAGTCTTAGCGATGTCAGGTTCAGCAACGCTAACGTGGTGGTAATAACCTTGCATGAGGTCCCGGTGAGATCGAACCTTAGCCCCAAACGGCTCAGTAAGCACGTCGTCGACGCGGGGTAGCGGGTAACGGTCTATCAGAGTTAATGCATTCAAAGCTATGTAATCAATGCACAGTGTAAGGTCGGCCAACGTCGGCCTTTCGAGCGAGCAACACGGGTGCCGCGTACGGCGAAGTACTCGGACGAATTTGACCCTTGTCAAATTTGTCATAACATTTTTATACGAATTCAGCACGTTCACCCGGAGACAACCAGTTAGTACGTTGCACGAGGACATTTCCGGTGAGATCTACCATGTAATGATAAAGTTCCCTTTGGGACGGCGGCAGCTTCGTAGGGACAGTGACAAAGTCATGGTGCTCAGCAAGCAACCCTTTCACCTTCTCAGTGAAGTAGTCGCCGAGCTGAGGGGTGATGCTTTGAACGTCGCGACCATCGTAGATGTAGTGTAGAGGCACGGGTCAACATCGTCCTCAACTCGTCATCTTTGGCTTTACGTAAAGTCGCGATGGAAAGTCGGCAACCTTGGTACGTTTGCCTGCGCGGCGTCCCTTCTTCATGAGCTTGCCAAAGTTGGCAGCATGTTCAAAAGAACAGCGTACACGGGGTACACTTGTATCCTCTTATTCCGGTTTAGTGAGTTTAATGCCGTCGGAAAATTGCAGTGCACGAGTAGCAGAATGTAATGTGACGTCCATCAATCGCAACGCCGGCATTCCCACAATTATGTCGGCGACTTTCAAATGCCGGACAACTCGAACACGTATAGTGACAATCAACTAAGAGTTGAACTGCACATGCACTTAACCCATATCATGACGAGACACAACACGTTGGCCACCCGCCACTCTCATCGGTTAGTAGCTTTTTAGCTGGAAAATGTCTAACCCTTGTGCCGTAGCTACTTAATTCTTCGAATTAAATTAACGGCGGCACAAATGTCGTACAGCTACGGTATCTAAGTAGAATTAATTAGAACGGGAACCTTGAAAAAGTCAGCGGTTCCCGCGGGTTTAAAACAACACATACCTCAGAAACAACCGGATTTTCGGGACAGCATCAGTCGGGCGGAGTAAATGCATCCGCCTCCGCAAGAGCCGAACGAAGCAGCACGTGCAACGGCATCTAGTCGTTGTTTCTTTGGAGGTGGTTCCGACTCGGACTCGGGAACTACAGACTAATAGACACGAGTTTTAGACGGACCGGGAGAGACGTGACATGTAGTGGAGTTATTTGACGAGCCAAAGTCGGACATGCCATGGAGCGGGAGCGACTTCCTCGCGAAAATACCCATCCTCAGGTGGGATGCGAGCAAACGTTAACTGTATTCTACAGCCGTAAACTGCTTAAAGAGCAAGTAGCTCTTAGCCCGACTAGTAGATTTCGCCCAGTTTGGTAGCACGATAAGTGCTGACACGTCATTGCTTCTACGTCGTTCGGCCTCAATGTAGTCCATAATTTCATTTGCCAACGGCCAGGGCGGATTAACGAACACGGTTTAACCGGACAAATCCGCTTTTAGCATGATGCTCTTTTCACAGTCCAACGGTAAATAAGCGTGTCCATTTTTACCCTCATCGTCGCAGCATCCTTCTTCATGCCATGGGTGAAACGCAATTGTTCGTGTAATTCATCGAATTCGCTGTCTTGTAAACGCCAATCTTCGGCGGGTCTCTTAGGTTTAGGTTTTACGTGCATGTATCTCGTAGAACGAACTCTCTTATCGAACGTTCCTTACGTGAGGTACAATCGGGTAACGGTAGCACAATCGGCCGGTGCCCCGTCGGACGGGACGTCGTCATCGGCCATCAAACTTTGGCTTTGTCTCAAGACCATAATCAACGATTCGGTGACCGGGCTTTTGACTGTTCAAACAAAGATGTTTATCAGTCTGCACAAATAGCTCAATCGTTCCTCGTCTGAGAGTCTGGATTTAGCAGCTCAGAGCTCAAACTGCTGTCCCTTAGTCATGGGGGCTCGGTACGACAACGTTTTCTACGACCAATGTTTCGTCCAGCGTTACGACCACCGCCGTTCCGACCACAACTCCCATTACGCCGGCTACCGCCACGACCACGACCTCCGATTGATACCACCACCTATAAGGAATGTACCGCGGCCACCTTCGCCATGTTCAAGAGTGCAGTTTGTACGTTTCAAACCAGAGGTGTTAGTACGTCTCGTACTTTACCAACGTGATTGCAACATTGCAACTCGCTTCTGCACTTGGGAGATGGTAGTGGTAAGGGTTTATGTCATCCGGGCCTTTTCGAAGTTCGTCATTACGGATGACCCAAACAACTAGGCCGTGAATGTACGCGATGGATCGGAACAACCGGTCGACCTAAACCAGAGAGATTCACTCTTCATAATTACTATCTAACTTTATGTTGTACTCATGTAATGTCATTTCACCTTGTACGGAGGGAACAATTCCGTTATTAAAGCTATTGTGATTGTCTGCAGTTTAGGCTTGACGGATAAGCACGGTAAGCACTCACGCGCCGCGGATAACATGTTAGTTGTTTGATGCAAAGTTCTTTAAATCTGCTGGTGCAACTAAACAACAATGGGGCCTTGAAATAAACATCTAGCAGCGAGCATAACACCTTGCGCCATATACATGTTCGGGTCGCCGCCGCGCTGAGCGAATTGATTCGGCATGGTCTTTAGCCACCTTAGCAGCTTAATGTAGTTCGTCTTTTCATTAGGATCGACATCAATGGACTGGAGTATATTAGCGGAGTGTAAGCAACATTTAGCTATACCGGATCAAACAAGCCAGCTACGATGTATTCGACGTGGTCAACCAGTATCTTACCCTTCAATGAAACGTTGTGCGCACTGCCTCGTCGGTGAACGCGTTGTCAAGTGCTAAACGAACGGTGTACACATCAGCTATATGTAGTCATTCACGTTGGTAACACTGCCTCGGGAGTAGGGCTAGACAACCTGTATGAACTCCGAAAAATTAATAACCACACCGTAGGTAATCCCGCAAGCGGAATACAACGCAGAGTTAGCAGTCGCTTGAAAAGGCAAGGAAAGCTCGGGAATGAGAGAGACCTGGATCTTTGAATCTTGCACAAGCGGAGACAAACATGTATCGGAGGCTATAGGGGTTCGACACGTCCTACTAGTGTGGGAGCACGGGCGAAGTTACGCATGTAATGCTCAAGAGCTTAACGAAAAAAGAGTGCAAGTCGTTAAACGTGCCATTATTGCAAGATGTCTCATCACTGACAAGCAATGACTCGACCCGACCGTGAGACATGATCAAACCGGATTCCTCAAAGACAAAAATGACACATGTCTTACGGTGATCGTTAATCAAGCACTTACCTCCATGGAGCCAGATAGATTGGTCTTTTCACTCGTAGGCGAGCACTCGGTGCTCGTGCGACTCGTCCACAATCCAGACGACTGCATCAATCTGACGAGATTCTGTTCCGTCAGACAAATATTTTTTAGACCGCAGTCGAAAACCAATTTGTCACTCTCGCTTGATGCAGGCAGGCAGGTTAATAAGAAGCGTAGCTCCGCAACCATTATTGCGCAACGAGCCGTTGCTGTGTGTGCGCGCAGGTGTGCGGGTGGAAGCGTGGCAGCAGAAGAGGCCTCAAGAGGGGTAGAGAAAAAGGAATTAGTTAAAGGGACCACCCGAGGCCGTCAGCTTTTGTAGCTGTTAGCGACCCTGCTGGTCAGGCAGGGCACCGCAGTAGCTAGTGATAGAGCGAGAACTAGTGACTGTAATCATTCTGTAGGAATCTGGCTCAGCAGCGTCGTCTGCTACTGGCCCTCTGCACAATTAAATTGCACGGCGCGTTTTGCACGCTCAGAGGGGCATCATTTAATTAGTCACCAGCTACATCAGCAACAGCTCTCTGACAAATAATGAACGCCTGCATCATGCTGGCCATCGCATTTGGAAGCTAGTCATCACGCAGTTTCCCCGGATGGACTCGGGGCCACAGTGAAATTGCCAATGGCTCGTGCTTTAATCCCCCCCCCCCCCCCCCCCTCAAACCGTGCCGCCTCTGAGCTTGTATACACTTGCACATGCTGTGCAACACTTGACGATGACAGGCCGAGTCATCCTTCCTCCCCTCTCCTGTTTGCACCCGCCCGTTTTGTTTCACAGCCCACCTGAATGCCACGGAGGCAAATGCTGCAGGTGTGATAGGCAGCAACATCTGCTTACTAGTGATAAGCGGCGCGGGAAGACTAGATACCGCCCGGGAAGGTGGGCGTGCCCCAAATCAGCTGATAGTTGCTGGGCTTACATGCGCAGTGGTGGGAATGGCACTAGTTGCTATCGTCACCAATCTAGACAGGGGAATAGTCGTCCGCAGCATCAGCCGCAGGATTAGCATCATTGGCGCCGCTGCTCGCTGCACGATGCGGGTCAGGAATGACCCTGGCGGCCGAGGATGTCGTTACCCTGTAGAAGCTCACTGAGATGCTGTGCGGTGAAGACATGTCCAGAAGGGGGGGGGGGGGGGGGGGTCTGGCTGGCAATGGCAGCGAGTTCGGCAGGAGTCCACAGGCCAGCGGGCGGCGGTGCCACACCGAACCATCCACCCCCCGCTCAGACGTTGTTGGGGACCTCGCAGCTGGGCGTGCTGCCCTCCTCCATCAGCGCGGTCAGGACCGCCGGCTTGACGTTGGCCTCCGGCGCCTGCAGTGCCACCGTTGTCGTTTCGCCAGGCTCGCCTGTGCTGCACGCGGCGTGCACTAGCTTCTCGATGTCGGTATCCCCCACCTTCGCGCCAGCGCCAAAGCTGATGCTGGGCATCTTGCCCAGCGCAGGCGGCGCGTCTGCTGCGTCGCGGGCGCCGGTCTTGGAGCTGATGGCCTCCAGCGCCTTCTGGTACTTGGCGCTGAGGGGCTTCTGCATCCAGGGGTGCTGCCGGATCTTAGGCAGCGCGGCACGCTGGCTCTTGTCGGGCTGGAAGATCTGGTCCAGCAAGTCCTTGGCCTCCGGGCTGATGTACTGGATCAGCCGCTTGGTGTGCTTTTGGTCGTCCCACTTGTACTTGGTCTGCTGAATCCACAGGTCGCGGAACTCCATGGTGTCGTTGCCCGTGTCCTGGAAGCGGAAAGGGAAGGTTCCTAGCAGCATGGCGTACAGGAACACGCCGCAGGACCACACGTCAGCGGCGATGCCGCTGTAGCCCTCGTTGCTCCGGATGACCTCGGGGCTCATGTAAGGGGGCGTGCCCAGGTTGGTGAACAAGATGGCATCGGCCTCGAAGAAGTTGGCGAAACCAAAGTCGCAGATCTTGAGCACCGGGAACGGCGTGCCGTCTACGTCGACGTACTTCAGCAGCGTGTTCTCCAGCTTCAGGTCGCGGTGCGCGACGAGCGCGTTGTGGATGTGCTCCACCGCGTTGAGGAGCTGGTGGAAGAAGAAGCGCGCCTCGTCCTCGTCTAGGATGGGAGCCACCTGCCCGGCCGCATGCCGGTCTTTGCACTTCTTGAGCACATAGTCGAGCATCGTGCCGCCCTCGCAGTACTCGATGACTAGGTTGAAGTGGCTGCCGGTCAGGACGGCGTCGTAGCCGGACACGATGTTGGGGTGAGACGCACCAACGTTGCCGTGGATCTTCACCTCGCGCACCACGCGCTGCTCGTATTTCTTCGGGATCGGCCGCGGCATCACCTTCACCGCCACTTGCGTCCCGGTAGCTTTCTCCGTCATCAGCCACACCTCCCCGCACGCTCCGCTCCCCAGGGCCTTGCCAAGCGTATGTGTGGCAGCCATTCCGAAAGCCTCCGTATCCTTACCGGCCGCCTTGGCCGGTGCCGCCGGCGCCTGCGCGGCCGTATTTGCGGGCGCCTGCCCCGCACTGGGTTTGCCGGCGGGCGTCTTGCTGTCGGCGGGCTTATCGTCGCTGCTAAAGCATCCCCCCATCCTGGCGCCCGACCGAAGGTCACACGGAACGGGAAAGGAAGAGAACCAAAGCTGTTTGATGGGTCGAGCTGTCCTGCCCCACCTGGCTGGGATGGTGCTAGCTGCAGCCGTGGGGACGTGTAGGATGTGACGATGACATTCGCCGGATGGGTGGGCGGGATGGTGTGAGATGCGGCCGCCTACGGCTCTGGGGCGCGACGGTTTATTTGCAGCCTTCTATGCGTCCGGCGCGCGCGCCGGTCTTTTGGTCAGCCAGTCACTGTTATCACTGTTGTGGGCTTTACGGGTACTCGATCATCTACCAATAAAGCCCCTTGATATGTATGAGATGAATGTGTGAAATGTACATGTGACATATAGAGATATATGTATAAATCATCGTGTACATACAGGTACAGGTACTCGAGTTGGTCTGTAGGTAAAACTATCTTCGGATTAATACAGGTACAATACACACGCCATTTTTTCGCCCCTGGCTGGGATAGATCGACAGGACTGGCAGCAGCCAGCCCGCAACATGGCCGTATAGTAGGCAACGTACAGTCCCCTCGCGAAATGGATCCGCGGTGCCGGCACCGGTACCCATTTTGTTTACTGCTAGTAGTAGGGATCCTTACTCGTAGTTGGGGTTTCCTCTTCCCTTGTCTACTTAGCAGGCGCGGCACGGTGCTATTATGTCTAAGGATTACGTTCATTTGATTTACATCAGGGCTTTCACAAAAGCGCACTACAACAGAACTAACAGCAACTATGAAAGCTTGCCAGCTAAAGAGAGACATAAGCCTGAAACCAAGGTCGAGCAGGAGGACAGGGAGCCAAGAACCAAGAAGGAGCCAAGGGAACCACGAAGTCACTTAGCTGCCAGGAACTAAAGGAAACTTCGCCCCGGGGTAGGCTATCAGGCACGGCGAGGACGCTTGCAGCCAATGACCCGGGTCATAGCAACACATGCCGACGAGCGACGCGACGCAGGCGCAGGAGCACCATCACGTGCCGCACGCGCGGCCGCGACCCCGCCAAGAACTTTGTCTGCATGTGCCATGTTGTCTAAGGATTACGTGGTGTCCCAGTACCGCCCGTGGAGCCGCATCAACCTTGGCAAGCAGCCTCTTGGCAATTTCATAATCCGGCGGAAGTTGCTGTACAAAACCGCACGGCACCACGTCGCGCGCGGTTTCCGACGCAGCAATCCCGGGTAGCGATGCTCCCGCAGCGCTATCCACCATGCTGCTTCGTTATGTGCTTAACAGCACCAAGGGGCTTGTTTGTCCCCATTTTCCTTAGTTGCGGCGCACCCACCACGGGGTCGCACCGCGACACGCGCCGCAACATAGCTCGTGTCTGACATGCAAGGTCTTAGACTCTTATGTGTACAAGCCACTCAACAGAAGTGATGCCCCGCGCCCAGCTCGAGGAATATCTCGCGGGCCGGGAAGCGGTTGGCGATCGTCCAGAGAGCACCGTGCGCCGGCTCCTCAAAGCGGATAACGAGGCCGCCACTGCACCCGTGCCCCGGTCGCTTCCGCGGCCAGGTCACGCAGCTTGTCGGCGCCAAGGCTTTCACAACGGCGCCTATTATTATAGTAAATAATTATTTGCAGCACTCTAATGCTGCTTGAATACCCGAACAAGCAGTGCATCAGTGCGCAATATATGTTAGAAGGCAGCGGAGATTGTTCCGCATTTTTGAGGCCCACCATCGTCCATGATGGGGTATCTCCATCTCTCACTTTATTGTTCTAAAAGATCACCATGGGTAAAATATTAGAGCCTCTGCTACTATACAGGTATACCGTACGGGATGATACGGTGTACGAGCAAGGTACGAAGTATGGCGGAGCAGATAGCGACAGCTACTACAGGTACTTGTTTATCTCCATAATGGTCCTGGAATAGATACCCAGGCTTGGCACACCTCGGACTTCGCTGATCCCTGGTGTCGTCATCATTACGAAATTCGTGAGCAGGACGACTAGCTACAGGTAAGGGCTGCCGGTGACCAGGTGGTGAAATACATTTCGCGGTGGGGGTCACACCTCCCACTCAACTGTGCGATGCGCTTGCGCGATACATTACAGGATCACACCTGAGCCCTGCCATTGTGAAAGCCAGTTCTGACAAGGGACGTGTACTCCCTGTATCAGATGGATGTCCACTGAGGGTATCAGGGCCTGATTGTGCGCCTACCGGCCATGATCAGGCTGTTCACCTTTAAACATGAGAGCAGCACAGGCGCCCCCTTGCCCGGTCCCCTGGGCGTCAAACACATACTTGCTCGATGAAGACAAACGGCCGGGCATGTGAAATAATATTTTACTGCGCTGGCTGCATCTCCTTCATTTAAACAGCGTGCACAGTGGTTTCACCCCACCGCAGCAGCCTGCGTCCCCTGATGCTGCGGCACATTTGCTAAATTGATTTGCTTAGTTGCCAACCTAGTAAACATAAGGAATCAGGCGGTACTTGACAATCGAGCAGTACTTCGCCCAATCCTTCCCGTACTTCAGTTGGCACGCGTGCTCATCCCGCATCTCGCGATGCACTGCGGGCAACAGGGAGCGAGACAGTGTCAGTTCCTGTCGCGCCAGTCAGAGTGCACTGATACACGAAACTATGCAGGGGCTGTGGCGCGGTGAGAAGGTCCGTGCTCTGACCTAGTAGAGTCCCAAAGTAGATGGCGTAGAAGTACGGGATGATGTGATCATATCCGCATGGCAGGCACCATGCCAAGCTGACCACAACACACACATTGTCAGCATGTGCACGATGGCAAATGGATGGCACCCAGTCGAGCATTGCGATGATGCACCGGGAGGTTGGGGCCGGGGCGCGCACCCCATCATCCAGTCGCCCGTGTAGTTGATGTGGCGCACAACGCCCCACCAGCCGGAGATGAGGAGCTTGGTGCCGCGCTCGGTTGGCATTGTCTTGAGGTGCGAGACCGAGGCGTGCGCTGGATCCTTTCGGAACTGGTTTTTCTGGCCATTCGCACCGCGGAAGATCCAGTAGCCCATTACCTTCAGGGCCAGTATCGCGCCCATCTCCATGTCGGACAGCACCTAAATCAGAGATCAAGAAAAAGGTCAGCCGCCTGAGAGCCACAAGCAGGCTGGATGACACTGTCAGCACCCGGCAAGGAGCTGGTTACCCTTGGATTGTCGGCCAGGTATCTAGCTTGTAAGCAGTAGGTGAACGGCACCCATGTGATGTCGCCGAAGGCCAACATGAAGCCAAAGCCATCCGTAGTGATGTCCATGGTCGTGAGGATCGCAGTCTCATACCATAGCGCATCGATCACATATAGGAGGTGGAAGGCACACACCTGCGGAAGGCAAGGGCGGATCAGCGTGACGGTTCTGTCCTGGGCGGATCAGCGGGACAGTGCTTACACCAGAGGGGCCATCGTGGGAAGCGCGTCGCGCACTCACCAGAACCATGCTGTTGGTGATGTAGCCAATCTTGGCCAGCTGCGAGGCTGCCATACCCAGGTCCAGCACAATCCAGCCGATGAGCCCTGGATAAAGCTCGAAGAACTCCTTCAGATCGAAACTCCTGCGAGTCACATATTACAGATAAGTATGCATCTCGTGATCCAGGCAGCAAGGACCTGGCCCAAGCTTTGCCCGCCCGTTCTGGATAAGTAGCCTAACCTCAGCTTCCACGAGCAGCCAGGCATTCACGCCGCCCTTTGCGCACACCCCTGTGCCGGCCTCACCCAATGCGGGGGTTGAGCTCTCTGCCGATGAAGAAGTTGTAGAAGCCCACGCTGGTGTTTCCACCCGCCGCCAGCAGCTTCCCGGGCAGGTACGAGGTGAGGTAAAGGTACGCAGAGAGTGCGAAGGAGAAGAGCACAGAGCCGCTGAGCAGTGGCAGAAAGTGCGTGTGCATCCATGCAAGGTCCAGGTCATGTGTGTAGAACCCAAAGTAGCCCACGACCGCCAGTGTGGCCACCAGCACCGTGAAGCCTGTGCACAGGGGAGTTCCAGTTCGATTCAGCGGTTCCCAGCATATCAATCAGCTTCTGCTGATGTGCATGCCGAGGGTCGTCTGATGGCTGCACCGTTCATCTTGTACATGAGGCGCTGTCCGTTGCTCAGAGTCGCGCCCTGCACTCGTTTGCCTGGGAGGAGGAGATGCAGCGCCACGACGTAGACCACCCAGCCTAGGAAGACCCCAAGCCCAGCGTGGCTGTACAGCGTATCCCGGTGCAGCTCCACGGGCGGCATGCTGAGGGGTGCCAGCGTGGCGCATCCGTTGCCGCCGCAAAGCAGGACCAGCGCGTAGCACACGGCCGGCAGCCCGAACACGATGCCCACAGGGCCCAGCCAAGGCCCTAAGAACTCATACTCGTCGGCGGGACTGGTCCCTGCCATACCGCCTGACCAAAGGCAAGCTCCGCGCAGGACGTTGGGGCTGGGTCAAGTGCGGCTTGGTGGGTTGTTTACCAGGCGGCCTGACGGTCTCTCTAGCGGACAGCGGATGCCGTAAGGGAGATAGTGGTCGGCGTCGTCCGTAGCAACAGCCGCCCCATCAGTCGGCCATCACCGAGTCCATCAGTAGCAGCCCAGGCCAGCCCAGATATCCAGATGCCCAGATGCCCAGATTAATCTCTGCGCCGCCAGCATCAGCAGTAACGATTAAGGATTACTGGTAGCACGAGCGGTCAAAAATTGTTCATCGGCGGTGAGAATAAAGAATATTATGAGGTTGGGCATTAATAACGGGTTAAATCGAGATTATAGACTATAGGGGCCGGTTTATCTGCCGGTATCCATCGGCGGGGATTAGCGACTTCGTCGCCCTTATTTATACCCTAGAGCGACCCCTATCGCAGTAGTAATACTAGATCATCGTTTTTTTCCCGCCCCCGGGAGAGGACTAACTGGCACCATAACGCCAGGCAGTCGCTACCAGCACTCGCAAAAGGAGCTGACGGCATTTTTTCTAGACCAGGCCAACAACTCTCGGCTTCGAAATGAGGTGTGCGCTCTCCCTGTCACATGTAGGGAACGGATCTTGTTCAACGAGCTCGATGCGGCGTCGGGCATGTGGACAGTGGCCATCCCCACCGCGCGGACGGTCATGACTCCGCATGAGCTGCGGGATGTCGCTGCCGAATACTTCTTTCTGCCTAGCCCGTGCTTGGCCCCGGTGGTTGGGAGCCAGATCATTCTGCCCTCGACAGAGCACAACCCCGTCGCTGTTGACATATACGGCGACGCGCTCATGAACCTCCCGGCACTTGGAGACGCCCACTGGTGTGTACAGCACGGCGCTATCGCAGACGCCTTCCGCGATCACTGTGTTCACGACCTGGGCATCGGTGTACGCCGGGAGGTGGATGACTTGTTCCAGCAGGCTGTGCCTCTCGGCAACACCGTACCCATCATGGATGAACTCAAGGACCTAGTGCCGGACGAATAGCTCTCCCTTACGCATAGCTCTCCCTTCCGGCGTTCAACGTCGTGACTGGGAGCTATGATCCCCGGAGCTTGACGTCCACGTTGCTGGATAGAGTTCAAGACTATGCGGCACGGAGTCAAGTACACTGCAGTGCCCCAGGCGGTCACGGCTGTGGATCGGTTTGAGCGCTCCCTGTTGGGCGACATACAACGGGGGTTGGCAGCGCGGGATGCGGCGAGGCACAACATGGAGCCCGGAATGAAGGGCCCTCTCCGAGACATCCTGAATATGTCGGAGTACACTACGGGCATGCATGGTCTTCGGCACAGTGAGTGAAGTGAGCAAGGGGTGCGCCGCACAGTGCGCGGTGTCGCATGCTTGGCTGCGGATCGGGGTGCCCTCTCATCGCGGGGCACTCGGTGCACCACCCGGGCTCACCAGGAGGACTTACTCGGCTTGGTGGCGGCTCGAGCGCGCGCTCGCTGCCTCATCAGACGGCGCAGATTCGTCTGCCATCCCGTTGTTGAAGTTGCACAGCACGTCCGTGGATCACCCTTACACACACGTGCACGCATGGCCCGGACTCTGAACCGTGTGCGGATCACTCATCCATCCCGCCTCATGCGGGATGCGGGCCGCTTTGCTGTGTTGATTGTTTAGTACTACTTTTAGCAGTAGGGGGACTTGTTACTGCATTTTTTGTAATTCACACCAGTACTGGTAATCGTTTATTCGTCCCATGGTTACTTCGTCGTGGTGAATGGTCATATTGAGAATTATAGAGGTTTGAATTGCACGGGGCTAAGTACGACGGGTGTTACCCGACGTTACAATTCCGCCATACGCGGCTAGTACGCTACTGCCGTGTGCCCACGTCCATCCCTCACCCCGATATGACGCCCCGCGACGCGGCGGTGTCTCCACCTTCTGCCTTTGCGCCGGCTTCCAGCTAGCGCAACGGCATCGAGACTCTCGCAGTATCGTAAGGTGACACACGATCTCACAACGACGTTTGACGCCAGCCGCTCGCCGCGACTCACTGCAATAACGACAGCATGCCGTACTATGGACAACACACGGTTGCCTGACGACCTGTACGATTCGGAGGGGCGCGGTGGAGGCAACGAATGCCGCGAGTTCGAAGACTGACACCGCTGGCCTCACTGCGCTAATGCAGCGGATGCTGCTGCGACTCGACGAGCTAGACTCCCGCACCTCTTCCATTCAACAACCACCTCCGCAGAAACACATTCCCGCGACGCCAGCCGACGGCCTCGAGGGTGACGAGGAGGAGGACGACCCTCCCTCGGGTTTCCCTGCAAAATCTCCAGGCCACGCGGCGTTCGTCGACCCGCGTGACTGGATCGACTACCTGCCGTGGGCATACGCCGAGTCTATGCCCCCTGTAGGACTCACCAACCCCGGGTTGTGGAACCCACGCAACGACGAGTGGGACCGCTACCTCACCGGTGAGAAGAAGCACGCGACGCGCGACGAGTATCGCTACCTGCTGTGCTATGGAGTCTTTACCGCCGCCGCGCATGCATGCGGCGCTCACGGACGTTGTGGCAACGATTCGCGCGAAGAACGCCACCGCACCGCACGCGCGACACCGCGGACGCCAAAGACCTACTCGACTCCGCGATTCGCACGATCGCGACGTGCGGGCAGGCTGCTAAACCGGCTCGCCTACCTCCGGCGTTTCAAGTGCATAAAGGCGCTTACCGGCGAGGAGCGAGTCGCCGAGCGCCTCCTCTACTCCCGCTTCTTCGACACCACCCCCGCCGAGCGCTCCAGCAATGGCGTCGACAGCCTCCTCAACGTCATGGACGACAAACGACTCGAGGTCAGCATCCACCTGACGGCCAAGGCGCAGGCCGCCGCGCAGTTCAAGGGCAGCGGCAGCGGAGGGAGCGGAGGCGGCAGCGGTGGCAACATCCGCATCAAGGAGCAGGAGCGCGCAGAACACGCAGACCGCGCCACAAAGGAGAGGGCGGACAAGAACAAGGACAAAGACAAGATTCAAGGCAAGCCCGGCAACCCTGCGAGGAAAACTACTACTCCGCAGACCGAGGAGCAGAACTGACGGTGTGCCCCGCCGTTCTGAGTCATGCTACCCAAGTTGAAGCTACATGCGACACCGCATGCGGCGGCAATGGCGAGACATCGGGGCGAGCGATCAAGTCCTACGGTGGATCCAAGAGGGCGTCCGGATCCCCTTCAAGCACACCCGCCCCCCACCCAACTTCCACAACGGCATCAACATGCATGACGCTACCCCAGCGCAGCTCACCTTCCGGCGCGTGGGAGTTTGGCACATGCCGCAAGTTGGTGTCAAGACTCTTTTTAGTACCCAAGCCCGGCGTCAACCAGTGGCGTTGCATCATCGACCTCCGCGTGCTCAACTCTTACTGGGTGCGCAAGCGGCTCTAGATGGAGACCCTACTGGGAGTGCGCCACCTCACCAAAAAGGGAGACTACATGTTCTCCTTCGATCTCCAAGACGGCTTCCCCCCTATGCTCTAGGCATCGCAGAGGCGGACCGAGACTACTTAACCGTGGACGTCCGAGGCAAGCTCTACATGCTCGCGGGTCTGCCAATGGGCTGGAGCCTCTCGCCCTATTACTTCGTCACGCTCACCCAAGTATTCATCACCCACCTGCGGAAACCCGAGCCCGAGTCCCCCTCATCGTCTACGCAGCCCACACGGAGCAAGCCCTACCTCCGGCAAACCAGGTGGAGGGGAGCGCGCATCCTACCTTCCGTGGACGACTTCCTCCTCTTCTCCGCATCGATGGAGCAGGCGCTCCACCTCCGTCAACGGCTCGCCAGCCTCCTCGGCGCCTTGGGGCTGCAGCGGAACCCCACAAAGGGCTTTTGGGAGCCCTACCAGTTCGGCATGCACCTGGGGGTGGACATCGACTCAGCGTCCGGCATGTTCTACGTACCGGCAGACAAGTTGAACCGGCTCTCCCGGCAGGCCACCCGGCTCATCGGCCGCGCCACGCGGAACGACAGGTGGCTCCCGGTGCGCGAGTCGCAGTCACTCGCAGGGCAGACGCAGTACCCCTTTCTGGCGATCCCGGCCGTAAGATTCTTCCTGCGGGAGCTCCGCTCCGTGGTCGGCGACCGGTGGGGCGGGCGCGTCCGAATGACGCCACAGCTCCGCCTCGACCTACAGTGGTGGACGTCGGTGCCCAGTCAGTCCAAAGGCAAGCCCATCCACCGCTCGGTGGAGACGGCTTATCTGCACACCGAAAACTCAGGCTACGGGTGGGGCGGGGTGTTGAACGGCAGGCTGGAGGCGCGGGGATTCTGGAGCTCGGCCGACGAGCGCCAGCACATCACCTGGAAGGAGCTCAAAGCGGTCCGA
Source organism: Tetraselmis striata (assembly GCA_006384855.1). NCBI lineage: Eukaryota > Viridiplantae > Chlorophyta > Chlorodendrophyceae > Chlorodendrales > Chlorodendraceae > Tetraselmis > Tetraselmis striata. The sequence goes on from VCJN01001894.1 coordinate 141,574, forward strand.
CTTGCCGTGGAAAGCTTCCTCCACCACCTCGCCGGGCGCAACGTCCTCCTGCACGAGGACAAACATGCGGTATGTCACGTTCTATCGGGCCTAACCTCACGCTCTCCCGAGATTATGGCCGAGCTGCGACGACTCTGGTGCTTGCTGGACTCGCACGTAATCCACCTGCGCGCGCGTACATTCACTCGGCAGCGAATATCTGGGCGGACCGTCTAATCATGCACCTCGACAGCGACGATTGGCAACTCGACCCCCTCTTGTTCGCGGAACAAGAGAGCCGGTTCGGCCCTCATTCCATCGACCGCTTCGCGTCCGCCCTCAACACCATGCTCCCCCGTTACAACGCGGCGTGGTTGGACCCTACGTGCGAGGCGGTGGACTCGTTGCACCTGCCGGATGCGGACTGGCGCCGCGAAAACAACTGGTTCAACGCACCCTGGCCCGTGCTACCCGACCTCGTGCAGAAGCTGCGGCAGAGTAGTGGCGCAGCGGCGACCGTCGTCGCCCCGCGATGGGAGGGCAAGGCGTGGCACCATGCACTCACCGAGATGGCAGTGGAGGAGCTCAAGGTGGCGCCGCGCCCCGGTTTTTTCCGGCCGGGACGGCGGGACGGGCGAGGTATGATCGGCATGCCTCACTGGCCCGTGATTGTATTCTGCGTCCCCTTCCGGCATGGGTCCACCTGCGCCGAGGGGCCATAAGTGCTACGCTATCCATGTTTCCGGGCAACGGCCACCAACTACTGGTTGTACGTGCGGCACCAATACGAAATGCAGCGGTGAAGTACCGCGCCGAGGTCGCGAATTGTACGACACCATGGGCTGATTCGATGCGCCCGTACATGACACGGGTTCTAGGGTCTGACACCCTTGGCGTCCAAATCCTGGAGCTCCTATCAGCTGCGTGGATAATTATACGAGTACGATATACTACGAGTTAGTACATGTGTGTACTAGTACAATGTGTACCTGAGACTACGAGTATATGTACTGTATAATTGTCACACCGGCCACTGCGGCGTCTTACGCCAGTAGCATGAATCAATATTTCCGTTTCTGCGCAGAGGAGCGGCGACCGGCCCTGGCTGCTGACCCCGGGACTATGGCACGGTACGTCACGTGGTTGGGCAACCTGGGGACGATCAAAGCCACCAGCTTGCAGCCTTACCTATATATCGGCCGTCAACAACTTCTTCAAGGACCACGGCCGGGAGCCGATGCCTATGGGCGATCTGGTGAGCAAGGTCCGCAAGGGCCTTGCGGCGTCGAAGGTGACGCTAAACCCCGAGCTGATGCGGGCCCCATTGCCCGCGCGTGTGGTGCTGAAAGCCCTGACCCTGGCAAAAGCCCTACGGCTGGAGCTGGGACCTACCTGGGGCACGGACCCAAGTACCATGGTGCGCGTGGAGCTGTTCCGCGCCAGCCTGGCAGTTGTTGTGCTTTGTCTGTTTTTCTGCCGCGGAGGAGCGGGGGTGGAGTGTCGTACGGGCGACCTCACGGTCGGCCCGGACGGCGGAATCCTCCTATACCATCGCGACCGGAAAGGCCATCGTGGCGCGGATGCAAGCAAGAAGTTGTTGCGTCCGCTGCCAGCGTCAGCGCATGCATGCCGACATCGCGGAGCTGCTGCACTACTTTGATGCCGCCCGTCAAGTGTTAGCCGGCGGTCGCGTGCCAGCGGCGCGATGGGCCATCAGCCAGCGCGAGGGGCATGCCAAATGGACGGCGGACACCCTCACCAATTGGCTGCAGCTGGTGCTGACAGCAGTGCAAGAGCCCCCCCCCCCCCCCCCCCCGTGGGATTCGCGTGGACGTCCCACTCCCTCCGAAAGGGGGCCACAACAGCCGCGTACATGATCGGCGTGACGATGCAGAAGACCAAGTACTTCGGCGGCTGGGCGATGGAGTCGAGTGTGGTGCTCGACTACATCGACCCAACAATGCTGCCGTGTCCGGCAGCATGCATGGCACCTCCGCACCTCTTTGGCTGGATGACCCCCTAGGGCGGTCAACCAGACAGGCTGCCACGCAAAATGGCGACATGATGGCAAAACTGCGAGCCCCCTGCTTTGCTAATGGTCATATTGAGAATTATAGAGGTTTGAATTGCACGGGGCTAAGTACGACGGGTGTTACCCGACGTTACAATTCCGCCATACGCGGCTCGTACGCTACTACTGCCGTGTGCCCACGTCCATCCCTCACCCCGATCTGACGCCCCGCGACGCGGCGGTGTCTCCACCTTCTGCCTTTGCGCCAGCTTCCAGCTAGCGCAACCCACCCTTCCCAACCCTTTCTTGCGTGCTTTGGGGCCTAAGCCCCTGTGCCAAACGTTGTAAGAGATCTGACACCTTTTTGGCAAAACTGCGAGCCCCCTGCTTTGCTCATGTAGAAGATGACTATTGTGTACCGCATGTAAGCATGTTGCAACAAATACCACGGATAAAGAATGCACTGTTGTTGTTAGTTGCTGTTAGTCCTGTTTGTAGTGCGCATCTGTTAAAGCCCTGCTGTAATAAAGTAAGGAATGCAAGTATTTGCTATGCTGTTCAATAAGTATTTAATATAACTATTACAAAGTGAAGTCCCCCCCGCCGGCGTGGACATCGGCCGAAGCCGCCCCAGCGCTTGACCTCTTGCATGCGCCAACTGTAGTCCTGGGTCTAGCATATGGGTAGCCCGTCGACCGTGGCCTAATTCGAACCCAGAAGGGCTAATGCATCAATCGGGTAAACCCAACAGGACACGCCGGGCCGATATTGCCGAAGCGAAATACATCGACCAGGAATCGATTCTGGGACTTCTCGCATACGAGACGACCGCTCAACCGAGCGGCCAAGGAATGTACTGAATGTACTTATGTAGGAATGTACTGAATGTACTTATAACTACTTCGCTTGCGTGACTTCGTGGCCCTCGATCTCAGCTTCCAGCGTACTGGTGCCGCGGCCTCGCGACTTGATACCCTGCGCCTGTACAACGCGTGCGGGCCGGGCTCCCTATCGCTTTTCTAGTCGGATCACGAGTCAGCCCGCAAGATTCCCCATGCTGCTTATTCGGCCGCCGCTGCGCGGGTACTGGGCCTTTGCCCGCGCGGAGGTTCCGCGCTTGTCACTTGCCTTGGCCCCATGTGTGGTATTGATCCCTTATGGCTTCGCTCTACGGATGGCTCGAGCCGGAGCGCTACGGATTTCATCGTGGATCATCTACCCATATGCCCCGTAGCGAACGAACTACAAGCACTGCATGCATACCGCTTTGAAGAATCTGTGGGCATCTGTGGCAATTGACGCGGGGGCGGTGCTTGACCGGGACCGTTCGGGAGCCGGCGACTTGACCCTTGAGACGAGTGGGCTGCGCCCAGCGGACCGCTCGCGGCCGTCGGACTTGACGCTGGCGGGATGGGGGGGGGGGGGGGGGGCGGCGGCGTGCGATTACATGATCGACTTCGCGTGCGTGTCCTCCACGACCCCCACTTAGAGCAACGACCCCCGCTGGTGCACCCCGGGAATCGCGGCAACCGAGGCGGAGCATGGTAAGTTGGCAGCGGACCGGGCGTCTTCCGCTCCAGTGCAGGGTGTTCACCGGTACTACCCTTTTGTGGTTGAGGACCGCGGCCGTCTCGGGAAGTCAGTTTTGACGGTGGTCTACATCTTCGCGGTGCTGTTGGCTGTGCGCAACTTCCCTGGCGGTCCTTCCGCCCCGACCTCATGCTTCCTTCGTGGTCAATCCGTTCAAGCACTTCGGAACTTTGTCGCCAACCAAGCTGCTAAGTTCCGCCGTCACCTGTCGCGCACACGGCGGGGGCTGTTGCAGTGGGTCTCGGCTGGACGGCATTCTCTCTGCCGGTGTGCAGATGGCCAAGTCTGATGCGTGGGCTCGTGCCCATTCTGCTTCCACCTCGCAGTCGCTGTAGAGGACCTTTGACTGTCCGTTTTCTTTGGGTGATTTCCTGGTATCGCCTTCTGCTGCTAGCTAGCTCATGTAAACAATACTAATAATTATATTATTAACGATGTTCGTTTACTACCTGTACGTGTTTCGTAAGGATATCATTGACGTTCAGTGCCAACTACTGCGGATGATATGAGCCATCATCGGTCGCATAACAATTTCTATTGGATTATTTTTTATCGACGTAGATTAAGAATCAACACTAATCATTTTTGCACTAATCATTTTTGAATTGTGAATCGAGATTTAACGATAAATAATCCTTAGTCGCTATCAAGATACGGATTACAGTCGCTAACAATTCCGTCGGTGGCTGGCGACCAGCCGACCAGTGGACGAGACGACGAAAGACCCATCAACCCCGCTGCGCGCGCCTCATCCTGCCTGGCGCCCGTACAGGGTACCAGTACAGGTAGTAGTTTTTATTGTTTTTCACATCAGCAGGGCTTTAAGTCTAAGAAATGCGCACTACAAAAGGAACTAACTACAGCAACTATTTGAAGAAAAAAATGAAGGGTTGCCAGCAAAAGTACAGGTAGTAGCAGGTGAGGGGTCCCCTGGGTCCCCGGAGTAGAGGTGACCCCTGGTAAGTAGTACAGGTACTTTGCCTTCGCCCGACTCTTCCCCATGTTTTCCCCGCGATGTAGTAACCAAATAATCCGTCAAACCCGGTGCGGGTGGATGAGCAGCACAGTGTATGGGCACGATCAGGTGGCGGGTGTGGACGGTTCACCAACTCGCATCACCCGCCGGCCACTGTGGCGGCGGACGCAGCTCTGCGAGGTCCTGTCACGGCACAGCGCGACTATCGTACCTGCGGTTCCAGCATCCCTGACGGGTCAAGCAGGCCCACAGTGGCAACCGGCCCGGAAGGGCTGAGCCGTGTGAAGGGACGGACGAGCAGGCACGGAGCCAGAAAACGTAGTCGCTACTACAGGTATCGTACCTGTATAGTACAGACTGCTGGCATCGGATATTTTTTTGTTCACGCCGGTCGCGTTGACCCGGCGGCCGCCCGACCAGACGGGCGCACCCTTACGCTCCGGCCCAGGACGACAAGCTGCGCTGCCTGGCCCGCCTAGCAGGTTCAGGAAAGGCAGGGGTTCCGCCGTGCGAGTGAGAGGCGGTGGTGTGTCCCCGGGTGACGGCCCGGGCGGCGGTCCATGAGCGCGTGAGGGCGGCCGAGCGCGCGTCGTGGCCGAGGCGAAAAACGGGGACGAGGCGGCGAGCCAAGGCGGGGCTGGCATGAAGCTGCGCGACCGGCTCCAGAAGCTGCTAGGTAAGCCGGACTCGTTGGATGGGGGAAAGAAGCGCGATGGCGGCAAGGGGATGGATCGGTCCAGGAGCTGGATGGGCAAGAGCGGGGGCTGCCTGAAGCCGGAGCTGCTGTCGGTGGCCGTCGAGGTGGACGCGGCGCGCAGTCCCGCTGTCGCCAATAATATTAGTAAGACGCCCAGTACGGAGACGCCGGTGATGTCCGCCACGCGGCAGCTGCCCGGGCTGGAGCTCGCGTCGCCCTCCTCCTTCAAGGCTGGTAGTGACAGGTCTGGCCCGCCTCCGGCATTCACTGCGAGCGGAGGAGCAGACCGTGACAACGAGGAGGCGGTGGTGGCGCTGGTCAGCCTGCTACAGGAGGGCAGCCCCGCGCAGCGCGCGGCCGCCGTGGAGGCGCTGTTCAACGCGGTCGCAGACGACGAGACGGCGCGCGGCGCGGCGGCGGCCCTGGACGTAGTGCCGCCGCTAGTGGGGCTGCTGCACCACGGCAGCAACGCGAGCAAGATGTACGCCGCGTACACCCTGAGCGCGCTCACAAGCTGCGCGCTGCCTCGCCGGCGCATGGTGGAGCTCGCAGCGGTGGGCCCGCTCCTGGAAATCCTGCGCACCTGCCCGCTCACCGTGGCGCGCAAGGGCGCCATCCGCGCGATAGGCCGCCTCGCACGCGACCCGGCCGTCGCCGTTGACGTCGTGCGTGCCGGCGGGCTGGACCCCATAATCGATATGCTAGACTCGGGCGAGGCCAGCCTGGTGCGGCGGTGCCTCATCGCGCTGTACTTCATCGGCGCCGACCGCGAGGAGCTCCAGACTGCCATCTGCCAAAGCGGAGGCCTTATGCCCGCCGTCAGCCTGTGTGGCGCTTCCGATGTCGACGTGCAGGCAGAGGCAGCGGACGTTGTCAAGGTGCGCGCCACACCTACCCACCTACCGGCTACCTCTCTTGCTCTACCTGACTCGTTCTTTGTAGACAGCCAGCTTGCCCAAAACTTTTTTGGAGTGCTGCAGTGAAGTAGTTGGCAATGCTCATTTGACTGCGTCAGCAAGCACGGCCATGGTCGAAACGCAGCCCTCATTCCTGTTCTGCATTCTGTACAGGGACTGTACATTGACATATACTTTTTTGCAAATGACGACAAATGCAAATGCACAGGTTCTTGCGCGAAACTCCGTGGCGCACACCCAGCTGCTAGAGGCTGGGCCCGAAGCGCTGGCAGTGCTAACCGGCGCCGCAGGGGCGGCTGGGCCGCTCCTCCCGGGCGCGGGGCTCCGCCGGCAAGGCGCTGTCGCGGCTCGCGGCATGCAATGCGGAGTTGGCGCGCCGCATCGGGCCGCCGTGGGCTGGCGAGGCAGCTTGCACCGCGGATGAGGGAGAGCAGGGGGAAGCGGCGGCCATGATGGGGCAGCTGACGGCTATCATTACGGGCGGTGAGCCGTCGCGGCGCGCACAGGCGGCGCAGGCGGTCGCGGACGTCGCGGGAGAGGATCCCACCGCGTCTCGCGAGCTCGCGGCCAGTGGCATCGTCGGCCCGCTTGTGGAGCTGCTGGGTGCGGGAACCTCAGAGGGGAAACACTACGCTGCCGCTGCGCTTGCCAAGATGGCTGCGGACCGCCTCGTGCTGGACACGATATACTCCGCAGGAGCCGTGACGCCGCTGGTGAGTGTCTGCGCAGTCGCCACGCACCACATTCCAATCTATGCCGCCCACAAGCATGCCCACTTGCAACCCTTGTGGCCCGCATGAGCTGCGAATTCGCCCTGCGTCCTTTACGCCTCGCGCTGTCACGCCAGCGCTCATCCCCACCATCCTGTGCTGTGCGCAGGTGGCGTGCCTGTCTCATCCGGCTGCGTATGAGGGTGCGGCCGCGACGGTGGAGCTCCTGGCCGGCCACCCGCAGGGCTCGCTGGCGCTGGTGGGCGCAGGCGCCGTGGCGCCACTCACTGCCTGCCTGCGCAGCGGGGCCGATCACAGCCGGCTGGCGGCCGCGCGCGCGCTGCTGCTGCTGGCGGAGGCCGACGCTGCTGTGCCCTCCCAGGCGAGCGTCCGAACCTCCGCATGCAGCCCCATTCTCCAACCCCTTTGGCGAGCTGAGCTCAGCTGAGGTGTGCCCCTGTGGCTGCATCAGGTGGTGAAGGCTGCAGGGATCCCGGCGCTGATAGACGCCGCGTGGCAGGGCACTCCTCCGCTACAAGGCGCGGCACTGGCTCTGCTGCAGCGCGCTGCCGGCATGAGCCACTGCCACGAGGAGTGCTTCAACTGCGGCGCGATTGCGCTGCTCATGTGGCTCAAACGCGCCGCAGCGACAGCTGAGCTGCAGCCGGCGGCGGACGACCTCCTGTCGAAGCTCTCCAAGTGAGGGATCACCCTGACATTCACGCGTTTATATAGCATAGCGCTAGAGGGGCAGCATGCTACCCAGGACCGCGCTAACAGAGGCAGCCCACTGCCTACATGCATAGCCACGGCGGACCTGGAACGCCAGTATCGCACTGACATCGCAGCAGATGGCCAGCCGGGTGTCTGTGTGCAGTCGCAGCCGCCCAGGAATCGCTAGCAGGTGTCTGTGGCCCAGAGGTCTGCAGCATGGGGGGTGCCCTGACCCGCACCGCTCCCCCTGCCCGCCCTCCCCCCCCCCCCCCCCCCCCCAGGTCGCCGCGCATCGGGGCAGCCATCCACACCGAGATGCGGCTGCAGGGCAAGATTGGGTCGCTGATGGCGGAGGTGCGGGCCAAGGTACCGGTGTCGCCTCAGGTGGAGCAAGCCTTCTGCGCCATCCCCAGGGGCATCTTTTCCATGGTGTGCTCCCCCTCCCATTTATTACTGTATTACACGCCTGTTACTACTGACAGATGCTAACGCACCTACAATAACCCTAGTGTAAGTCTCAAATTGGACACACATGCAACCCATAAACGTTCGCTATAGCTCCGTTGCAGCTTTGTTTACATTTGACCTATGGCATGCAGGGCAGGTTCCTATTCGCGATGATTCCTAGTACAGCATTGCTGCCCGTATATGCAGCGCCATATGTAAGTGTGTGTGTGTGTGTGTGAGACGTGCAAACGCAACAGCACAGAAATGCGCCATACTGGCACTTAATGGCCTTCACGGGCCCCAAACACGTCGATTCACACTGATTTGATTGTAGCACTACAGCGTTGATAATTCCCGCGGTGCGCAGTTTGATAAATTTTGTAACTTTCCGAACTATCCCAGGGGTTACAGAGAGCAAGGTCCAGTGAGGGTAGCAGGGGACTGGGGTAGGGGCCCGCAGAGAGGCGAAGGGGTCTGGTTGTTCCAGGGTCTTAGGGTTTAGGGTATCAAACCCTATACTCGGTGTTGACAAGCTGGACACGTCACATGGTGCTCGTAGGCGGCCGGCGACAGCGCCTACCAAGACACCGCGCTGGTGATGAGGGAGATCGGCACTGAGATCAGCCCGGCCAGCGCGGACGCGGCGGCGCTGGAGGGGCTCCGCCTGCGGCCGGGCCTGCGGGTGCTGGAGGTGGGGTCGGGATCCGGCTTCACCACCGCCCTGCTGGCGTTCATCGTGGGCAGCGCGGGACACGTCACCGGGGTCGAGGTGCGCACCGGCCACCCTCGTGCCGCTGCTACGCACACCTGAGAGTGCTTAAACAAGGTCGCGCCGCAGAAAACAAGACCAGCTGGTGCTTACCGGTTAATCTGACCTCAGAGGAAACCATGCATTCCTGCAGCGGGTGCTCTCGCTCATGCGCTGCCAACCTTGCTAGGGTGCCGACTCGCCCATATGAACCCCGAATCTAAGCCTGAATGGGGTCTGCTAAGAACTCAGAAGAACATTCCATATAGTGCCGCTGCTGTAGATAATACCTTTTATCTACATGCGACCCCTGGCAGGCAGGGCGGGTTGTCATTTGCAGGGCTATCTATTATCCCCGTGCCGGCCAACTTCTTATAAGTTGTTAGCAGACCCTAATGTAAGCCTGAATCGGGCCTGCTAACAACTTATATGAACATTCCGTGTAGTTCCGCTGCTGTTTTATCAACATGCGACCCCTGGCAGGCAGGGCGGGTTTTCATGTGCAGGGCTATCTATTATCCTCGTGCCGGCAGCGGTGCACACTGCGCGCTATTACATGCCGCAGTTGTGCGGCACGCTGGGCGTGCAGTGGACTGAGTGCCTGGAGCGGCTGGCAGGTCAACGAAGGGGCGGCGTTCCACTCAGAGTCGTGCATCGCGTCGGTGATGAAGCTGCGCTGCCTGGCGGAGCTGCACGCCGACATCCTGCTGCGCGACGTGTTCGACCTGCGGTCGTCGGCGCGCTTTGACCGCGTCCTGGCGAGCGTAGACCTGCAGCTGGAGCACCTGGACGGGCTGCTGGCCAGGCTGCAGCCCGGCGGGGTGCTGGTGGCGCCCTGCGGGGGGCGGCTGCTGCGCATCACCGCGGTGAGGACCCCCCCCCCCCCCCCCCCCCCCCCCCATCCCTGCCCGCATTGCCAATGCACCACAACACTAAGCATCCTCAGCAGCAGTCAGCGATCCGAATTCGCATCAAATATTTGCAGCATCCCGGTGACAATTACATGCCCTGCTCTATCCGTGTGGCATTCTGATGAATTCCGACTGTTTACAATGTCTTCCCTCTGCGCTGCGGAGTCAAAAGCGCAAATTACGCATGGGCCCAAAGTGCGCTGTTTCTGCTGCATGCGCGTGTATTTGCACGTGTCCAACCGTGTGTGGGTGCAGACGCGGCAATGCCAACAATGTGAATAAGAACCTGCCCTGCCTGCCAGATTAAATGCCAGATGGCCATTTGCAGGCGGAAGAATACCCGTAGCAGAACAATGGTGCATGTCTATTAATTAATAATAATGATAAATAATATAAATAATATAAATAAGAATAAGAATAAGAATAAGAATAATAATAATAATAATAATAATAATATAATATAATTATAATTATTATTATTATTATAATAATGATAATAGTAGCGTTCGAGGCGGCCCTGGAGAGTAGTAGTAGTAGTAATAGGAATAGTAATAGCAATAGCAATAGCAATAGCAATAGTAATAGTAATAGTAATAATGATATTAATAGCGATAATAATACTAATTAACCTTTATCGGTTGCTATGCAAGCCCGATTTGAGGCCTTCTTTGATAAGGGATCCGATGGGCGGGTCGGCATGTGTACACCGATGCGCACTGGAACTTGTGTGTGGGCTCGCACCATGCGGTGAGTGGTTGCGTGTTGTCTGTCGTTTGCTGTTCACAGGACGGGGGCCTGGCGTCGGCGGAGGTTCTGGCGGAGGTTTGCCTGCCCGCCGTGAAGCTGCGGGAGGACGTGCTGGCTCAGCAGGCGGCGGGTCGCATGGCGCCCGCCCCCGCGCCGCCGCCGGGCCTGGAGTACCTGGGCCATCCCCTGCCCTCGCGGCTCGCCAGCCACGCAGAGGCCTCCACCGCCGCGGTGCGCCCGGTGGCCGCCACCCTCGGCCGCGCCGGCAGCAGCGGCTCGCACCGGCGGCCGGAGAGCCCTGTCATGGCGGGCGGCTCGCAGCCGGGCCACTCGTCCGACCTGCACGAGCTGCTGCTCTCCATGGACGACATCCAGGTGTGCACCACCAAGGACGGCAAGCGGTGCCGCCTCGGGGAGGGCGGCTTTGGGGTGGTGTACAAGGCCGTCATGAACGGCGTGGACGAGGTGGCCATGAAGCTGGTCAAGGTAACCCCCCCCCCCCCCCCCCCCCCCACCCCTCTGTTCTTAACTGCTGGCGGATAGACGGGTAGCAGTTCACCGCCTGTCTGGGCGCTGACACGCTCTACAGGTGTGGACTCACCTATCTAAAGGAGTCCTCATTATGCAAGCCTCCTTGGGCCTGCATGGTCTGTAATTTCGCCCTAGGTTCCGCCTACATTTGACGTCTAGCAAAGTCGCAAGCAGCGCGGGTCCTTATCCACTTTGTCCTTATTAACGCCCGCGCACACGTTATATGAGTTAAAGGTGTCACGCCCCTGCAACGTTTTATATATGATACCTGCGAGTGCTGCTGCTGTATGTATGTGGCGGTAAGAATGGCGCGTGCTTGAGCAGAGCAAGGTACCCTGCGGATGAAATATACGCCTCGATATTGATCACTTCAGCAATGGCGCCGACTGCATCGCAGACTGCACAGCCCCGCTCAGCCTCCGTGCCGGTGCGGACTTGCGTTCCCCTTTCGGATGGGCGGTGAAAATCGCCCCAAAAGCCTTTCCGGAATCGCTTGCTATCTCTTCAGGGGGGGGGGGGGGGGGGGGACGGCAGATGAGGGTTAGGGTTTTATTGTAGGGTTTCAAAAACCTAAAGCCTTTCAACCCTATACCCTAAACCCTAGAACGGCGACATGCGCACGCGGGGCACAGCGCTCAGTGCGAAGTATCATAATATCCTAAATGATTAATGGCTAACACGATGCATTGATATGCCGAGTGCTGATAACAGGCACGCTCATTGTGAAGTATCAATTATCCTAGAGTATATACGCTGCATTGATATGCCGACTAGTGAGAACACTCGCCGGCTCTCCGATTCTGGGATTCAAACCAGCAAAGGTCGGTCGCTATGAGCGCGCCGGCGCCCACATGCGCCCCGCCCACGGCTGCCCGCACTGCGCGCGGTGTGGCTGGCTGAGCGCGCCCCGCCCCCGCAGGCGGATAACCCCACGGAAGAGGAGATCGAGCAGTTTGCAAAGGAGGTGCGGGTGCTGCGCAGCCTGCACCACCGCAACATCGTGCAGTTCTACGGGGCGTGCCTGGAGCCCGGCTCGCTGTTCTTCGCGACAGAGCTCATGAAGGCAACCCCCCCCCCCCCCCCCCCCCCCCCCCCCCCCCCCGCCCCAAACAACAACAATCTGGCCCCTCCTTGCGTCTCGACCTCAATGATCGCCTGGCTGCTGTTCCGTCGGGGCGAGCTTCAGCGCCGGTGCAGCTGGCTGGAAGCCGGGAGCACGCACCCAACTACCCCTCATCCAGCCTCACGTGCTAGCCGGCATCCACCCGCCAAGAGACCGGGCGCTGGGAGCCATGGGGTTGCCGTGCCGTGCGCCAGCGCAGCAGCACAATGATTGGCTGTAGTTTCGGCGCCGGGCCTGCTTTGGCATGCATGTCCGGAGCGGCACCGCGCCACGTGTGAGGATTACCAGCCATGGGAGCAACGCCGGCCGGTTTAGGTTTGAGGTTTAGGCAAAGTGTTCGTTTGACAGGGCGGGGCTGGCGCTGTCCGGTTGACCTTGTCCGATGTGCCTCTGGTGGGGGGGGCTGCAGGGCGGCGACCTCTACACAGCGCTGCGGAGCCACCCGGAGACGATGCGATGGGAGCGCCTGGGGAAGAAGGTGATGCTGGACATCGCGCTGGGCATGAACTACCTGCACACCCGGCGACCGCCCATGATGCACCGCGACCTCAAGGTGCCGCCCGCCCCGCCCCGCCCGCGCCGGTCGCCGCTGCCCCATGACACGCGCTCGTGGGTAATCGGATAGGCTGCCGCAGCAAGACCTGCCTGGCACCGCGCAGCTGCGTATGCCTGTCGATCCGCCCCTCATTCCACACGAACTTGCCGGGAATTAACCCGAACGATCCGCTGTTGCATGGTGGAACCTCGGGGGGCGGGTGGCCGCCTCTATCCTTGGTCTACCGGTGCCGACGCGGTGGTACGGACACGGCGCCTAGGAACCTGCCCTGAGGTCAACCTCGGAGAAGCTGTAGCGAAACTTTAGCGAACGTTCCCGTAGGTTGCATGCCAGCCCAATTTGAGGCAACTGTTTGGGGTTCTTCCAGGTGCGTCGGCGCCTGTGGATGCATTTATAGGGATGTTACAATACACAGATGCTGTTTGGTACGATTGCGGCGGCGAAGAGACGTGGCGGCAAAGCGATGCACGCGGGGTGCACATGTGGCGATGATACCACTGGTTTGATGATCACTGAGTGCGGTGTGTCGGGTGGTCCGCAGAGCCCGAACGTGCTGCTGTCGGAGGAGGGCGTGGCGAAGATCGCGGACGTAGGGATGGTGCGCACGCAGGTGGAGAAGCTGGTCACGGCGCAGCCGGTGATGACGCCGCTGTGGGCGGCCCCGGAGGTCATCCGCCACGAGCGCGCCAGCATCAAGGCCGACATCTGGAGGTGTGCGCGTGGGAGGGGGGCGCCGGCCCCCGTGGGGACAGGTCTTGTGGTCCAGAGTTCAATAACTTCAAGCACACCACATTCGCGTGCCACGTAATTGGCGACTTATCCTGGACACTCGCATCGGGTTTGCACGTTTAGCCGATGCCCCCCACAAAGCTCGCGAAGAGGGGGATATTATGACGTGCTATATTGCGCCACGTAATGACCACGGGTGCCCGCGCGGTTATAAGAGCACAATGGGGATGAGAGCCTGCCCTGCATGCCAGAGGTCAAAGGTAGACGAAACTGTAGCGGAAGTGTTGCGGATGTTTTTATAGGCTGCACGCGAGCCCAATATGGGGCTTGTAATAAGGGCTGTTTATGGTGCGCCGGCGCTCGTATCACAAACGCAACCCGTTATAGTCATATGTGAGTACTCACATATAGTTATATGTGAGTTATAGTCACACTGTGATTGTCTGTGAGTATATATACACGAGTGATTGTCTGTGAGGTCTTCGAAGGAGCCAAGTGTGTGTGTGTGTGTGTGTGTGTGTGTGTGTGTGTGTGTTTGATGTATGAGTATCAATCCCTGTGCGGTATGCTAAATCACATATCCTCCTTCACCCGATGTGCCGACGCACCGATCGGGGCCCTTGTCCGATACTCCTCAAATCCGGCCTTTGCATGCAACATCTACACGAGCATTCGCCATAGTTTCACCTAAGTTTGTCCTCTAGCAGGCAAGGCAGGCTCTCATCAGCCCTGTGTTTTTATCACCGCGTCGGCACCCGAACATGCGCCGCTCACACACGACCGCCCCCGCACATGTATGTCGCTGGATATATATGTCAAGTGTGCAGCGCGCTTCCCGGCCTAGTGGGTACCTGTTGCGCTTCCGGCCACACCTCACTAACTGAACCCCATCCCCCTCCGCGCCCTCTCTCTCCCCCCTCCGGATTCCTGTTTCTCGCCCTCGCCACACGGCAGCTACGGCATCCTGGTCTGGGAGGTCGTCACGCAGAAGGACATCACCGGCTTCCAGCCGCTGGCCATCGCGTGCCAGATGGTGGGCGCGCAGGCGCTGCAGCTGCCGGCCGACGCGCCGGCGGCGGCGGCGAAGCTGTTTCAGGAGTGCACGCGCGTGCTGCCGGAGGAGCGGCCCACGGCGGCGCAGATAGTGGAGATGCTGCGCAGCGACGGCGGGCGGTGATACGCCCGGCGCCCGTCCAGGACCGGGACACCTGGGGCGCACGGCCCGCGGCTCGCAGGTGGCCGCGGCGGCTGTGTAGTTGTGTAAACATCAAAGGACTCAACGAGAAGTGTGTCTGTGTGTCTGTGTTTTTTCCCGGGGGGGGGGGGGGGGGGGGGGTATAGGCTGGTTGGCACCGCTATCATTGCAAGAGAGGGAAGGGGCACTGCCACGGTTACTGCGGCGTAGCAACTGGTGACAAACTTAAAATTTGGGCGAGTCGCGGATGCAACAGGAACACGGCAAGTCCAAAGGACCTGCCGAGAGGTGAGATATGTATAGGCGAAACTGCAGCGAGACCATAGCGCAGGCTCCTTTTGCTTGTTGCATGCAGCCCCAATTTTTCTAATGTTGCGGGGTCTTAATATAGGTGCGCCGGATCTCGCAACTAGAATGTGCGCGAGTGGCTAGCGGGCAGCTAGGTAGGCAAGAGAGGATGGGTGGGGCCGGCGGGGACGTGAGGGGACGGCAACAGGTGGGGTGGGGCAGCGGCCAGTGTGTTGGAATCAGCAGCGCTCCAATGCGGAGCTGACGATTAAAATGTCAATACGGAGGAATTTGGCCCCTTTTCGGGGCGGGGCGCATAGCGCGTGGCTAATCTTGTTGGGGTGGGCAGCGCAGCTCGTTCGGTATCTGTCCGCACATGGTTTCAGTGCGGCAGAGGCCGCAGAGCTGGCATGCGGTTTGTTATTGGGAGGTTCCGGGCCAGGCCGCCAATAGCAGGTCACCGGGCTTCCCAGTGGCTTCTACCGGACCGCGAAGCGACTGGTGGCGGCGGGCTTCGTCTCAGGCTGGCAGCTTGTCGGGGGCATGCAGGGCCAACACGACCAGGTGAGGGTGTTGCTTGAGTTACCGAGGAAGTCGGTCAAGACGGCGTCCAGCGCGGCGCTCGCGCCTTCGGTCATGGCGGCCAGCGTGCCGGAGCTTCCGGCGGACGGCTGCCCTTTCTCGGTAAAAGAGGCCGCGGGTAGCGGGGAGTCCAGGCAGACGGACACAATGTCGTCGTCGTCGCTGTCGTCGCCAGCCGACGGGGCCCGCGGCGCCGACATGTCCACCTTCTTGACCTCTTCCTCAGGCGCACCGTCGGACGTCGGACGCGGCGCGCGAGCAGCCGGAAGCTTCAGCGTGGGCGTGGACGCCTCCTCGGCTTCTTCCGAGCCTTCGGCGAACTCCTCGTCGGTGCTGGCGTCCGAGTCGGCCGCGGGAGAGCGCGGGCGCTTGCCTCCCGGGTTCGCGCAGCGACCGCAGACGTACACCTCCTCCTCGTCGCAGCGCGCCGTGAGGTCACGGCACTTCACGCACGGCTGGTACCAGCCGGCGGACGGGAGGTGGGTTCCCGGGATGTAGCGCGAGCGCTCTAGACTGCGAGCCCACTCGCGGCCCTTGCCCTGCATCGGGGCGCTGGACGGCTGCGTGGGCGAGGACGTCGCGGGGGCGAGTGTGCTGGGGTTAGTGGCCGGTCGGCCTACGCCCGACATGCCGCCAACAGCACTCTCCAGCCGGCGCGCGAGCCAGCCGTCGGGGGAGCCAAAGATTTCCGCCATCGTCATGCAAAATCTTCTCGTTCAACTCCTTTGCTTTTTATCTTGGGGTGTATGTGTATGCGCCTTCGTACGGCGGGTGCGAAGAGGACGTGTCGTGTAAGTGGAGTTCAGCTCGTGCGAGGAGTGGTTGAGTGTGTGTTCTGACGATGCTGCCTGCCCGAGGAAGATCCGTCGTCTGAGTGCGTACAGATAATCCTTACTGGTCCCCCGGCCCGTACGCGCGCAACCCCCGTCGTAGCGACTACCCTGTACCTGCTGCTGATGATGTACGGTTAATGTCGTTGCGCGTTGATGCTGTAATACTCGTCGCCGCGTACGCGGGGTATGACCTAGCACTGCCGTAAGGCTGGTAGTAGATAACGGTAGTATGTACATCCCGTATGTAGCGCAGGGTTTGAAATGTGGTAGTGCCTAAACAGGCAAGCACCTCTGGCTCCCGTCGCGATTAGCAGTCATCGGGCTCTGGATCCAGCACCAGCAGCTGAAATGAATGCTTGTGCATTGGTCGCTATGCAGATTTATTACATGAGCAGATAGTCTCTAGCGACTAAGGATTATTGTGTGGATTTCTTGAATGTTGCGTCTAGCTCATGTAATCAAGGATTATGCGGTCATCCGTCCTGGCCCATTGCTGCTGCTGCTGCCGCGCCGCCTCTTATCGTCGCATATGTCGTACACTCGTACAGGAAAGTACAGGTACGTGAACTCGTACCAATTATATTATTGTACTTTGTGCAGGTCCCAGTACTCCTACGACTGTATCATTAATATTTATTAGTAGTTCCTAAACGTTAACTAATAAATAATACTCGTACATGTGGTACTGTACCTGTATCGTGCTTCTGTCAGTACTGGTAGGGGGCGTCGATGCCGCACCTGATATGAAATGGGCACCGCCGCCGACAAGTTGTCGACCGCCACGCGCGAGCTGCCGTATTTTATATTGGAACAGATCGGAAGAACTAATTTGTTCGCTATCCATTCGCATATTTTTATGTTACATCAGGGCTTTCACAAATGCGCACTACAAACAGAAGCATATTAGCGACTTATCCGTCACTATGCATGATTGTTGGAACTTTTTTCAAATCATTCCGATAGACAATGAGGTCATGATATGCGTGCTGTGACACCGCGCCGAATGAATATAAAATAACAACAGCGACCACGGCCAAAGACGTACTGCTAGCGCAATATCCTACGGCCAAACCACTACATATAACGCAGATCAATCAGGGTACCCGGGTACAGTTACCAGTACGATCTGTTCCAATATGATGATTATATCAAACCATGATGAAACGTATAATTAAAACCAGAGCTACCTGCTGGCATTACCGAAACATATAATAATGATTTTCTTTCATCATTGCTTTTCATCATTCTTTCAACATACGCGTACTAAAAGCAGCACTAAGAGAAACTTTGAAAGGATGCCAACAAAAAAGATATATAAGCATGAAGCCAAGGTCAAGCAAACGACCAGGGAGCCAAGAACCAAGGAAAAGTCACGGAAACCAGGAAGCTACCAAGTCGCCAATGAACCAAAGGGTCCAAGGAAACATTGAAAGCCAAGGAACGACCATGCATGACACCCGAAAGGGGAACATGAAAACAATGGGGACCTCCGCCCAAAGGTGGGCCATCAGCCGCGGCGAATGCGCTTGCAGCCGATGACCCGGGTCATAACAACACATGCTGACGAGCGACGCGACGCAGGCGAAGGAGCACCATCACATGCCGCACGCGCCGCCGCGACCCCGCCAAGAACGTTGTCCGCATGCGCCATGTTGATGAGCAAGGAGAAACGGCGGCGCCACGCAGACAAGAGCTGGCAGATTTTCTGGCCAATGTGCGTGCTTTGGCTAGCTTTCGCGAGCTTCACCAAGAAAGCCTCGGCGTGCGGGGCCAACGAGCCGAACTCGGAGATGGCGAAGGGCGGAACGAAGCAAAGCATGCTGGCGGCGTTTCGGACAACCTCGTCACACTTCTGGATTTTATGGCGCTCCGCGGCCCGCA
Organism: Tetraselmis striata; assembly: GCA_006384855.1. NCBI lineage: Eukaryota > Viridiplantae > Chlorophyta > Chlorodendrophyceae > Chlorodendrales > Chlorodendraceae > Tetraselmis > Tetraselmis striata. Next base: position 159,739 of record VCJN01001894.1, read on the forward strand.
ATGCAGTCGTTGGATCCGACCTTGACATGCCGAGAGTAGGGGCAATGGCGGTATCGATAGCAACGTAGTCGTTCCCACGGATACCACCATATCCAAAAAGCCCAAAATCGGCCGGCCGGCCGGCGCTGCCCTTCGGAAGAGAAACAAGCACCGACGGGTCCGTAAGGATCTGGACACCCACGCCCATGGCGGACTTAATGTGGTGGCAAACGTCTGAAAGTCCATGTGCCCCCCACTCGTAGTGTGCGGCGTGATTGAAGTCGCTCCCATAGCCACGTTCCATGTGATGAGCGTAGGAACCGCCCAAGCCGAAGGAGTGAACTCCGCGCCATGAGCCTCAAAACGGGCAAGCATGTCTTGTACCAAGAAAAAGCCAAAAGCACAAGGGCATGGCTCGCATAGGGAGAGGGCAAGAGCCGCCGGAATCAAGGCCGAATGAGCGGCAAGCGGCAACGCGGATCATGGAATGGTAGTAATACTCTGGGGGACGCTCACGACGGAATTCACCAAGGTGACCCTCACCTGGAGGATCAGTCACCATGCATGAACGCCGTCGCAGCGCGTGAGAGGCGGCCCCGCCCGGAAGCGGTTACTGTCATGGCCGCTTGCAACCATACGCGCAGCAAGCTTCGTGAAACGGACCGTGTGATGGATGCGGTGCCTCAAGGTCTCCTGGACCTTCCGCGTGAAATGCAAAAGCAAGTCCGAGTAATGCGGGATAGCTTGGCGGTCGGACGCCGAGCGCCTCGCAGACTTCGGCTCAGACCCAAGGGCCGAGCATCCGGCGCGGGCAAGGGGAGAACACTTGGATGGGAGCAACTTTTGGGCAGAGGCCAACGGCCCCGTTAGATCCTCTAGCACCCCGTCTCCACACTCATCAACGACACGGGTATGAGCAGCGCGAAGCTCAACAGTGCACATCGGCGCCGACACGTTGGCGTCGGCATCGGGCGGCAACGCTAGATTGGCCAAAGCTTTGTGAATCAAGGACGCCCAAACAAAGTAGAGGCTATGAGGGTTGGGTACGCCTAACGGCTAGGAACGAAAAGCGCCGGCGTCCCTCATGGTGGCGTGTTGAGCACGGAGGAAAGTCGTCACATCTTATTGGCCAACCGCAAGGGCCGCGGCGCGGACGTGGAAGGCATCTGCGACAACCACATTACCGCCGATTCCGAGGCCGCCGAATTTGACCGGGAGCGAGGGACAGATGCGTGCGCACGGAGGGCGTATCAAAGAGGTCGGGGCTAACACCCCAAATGCCGGCGAGCGTTGAAAACGCGGCGGCGTCTGCTTCTTCGAGGAAGGACGTAATAGTGTCGCCATAACCCCTTAGGGCGACCCAAGCCCCGAGGCGTGGAGCGGAGATGGTGGCCGAAAAGGCAACCGCAGCCTTGCAACAAACAAGTAGCGGTGTGGGGGTGGAAGTGGTCGGCCAAACCGATACAAGCCGGGAGCCAAATTGGTGAAATATTTGAGCGTTTTGTTCAACAACTCCTGGGCGAAAGCAACCGAGCCCGCAGATGCACCAAGCACCTTGATTCTGGACGAGGAGGCTGCAACACATGCCCAAAAGTAAGGGCGCCGAACGGCGACGAGAAGCCAAGCTGACAATACGCTTGTCGGTTGCGAATGGTGACATTAAATCCAATAACGGCGGCAAAAGCGGACGGGGCCACCCACGTAGCAAGCGCAAGTCCGTCACCGATGCCGACCATATTATTGGCGTCGTCAGAGAAGGCTTGCAACACCGAGTGGCTGGGGGCAGCTTCGGCGATGCAAGCATACACCGGGTGGGGCAGCGACGGCGGCGAACATGACGGGGCCGAGGACGCAACCCTGGCGTACCCCTCGACCCCTTGAAATCTGGACGGAGGAGCCAAGTTGGGAGCCGTCGAAAACGTACAGACTGGTATTTTGACCGTAACGCTATATATATCGCCAAACGCAACAAAGGCTGCCAAACATGTCCTCGAGTAGTGTGCGGAACATATCTGAACGGTAGATATAATTGAACGCATTCTCGGCGTCGAGCTGCACAAATATGAAGACGAGGGATGGGTCCGAGTATAATAGGAGGGATCGCACAGGGGACTGAACTAATTCCACGCCACCCTTAATGATATGTACCCTTAATTCCACGCGCCGGTTTCTACGCCTTAATGATACGACGATTAAGGATTAGTCGCTACATGATGCTACATGATGCTACATATGTACAGGTAAGCGCGACGGCTATTTTGACCTGCGCGGAATTATCACGGAAACTACAACGGATACATTGTCGATTTATATAATAATCTATGCGAAACAGCTCGTCCGAAAGCCGGCGACAGACAGACACACACACAGACAGACACACAGACTCACCTCGTAATTAATATGGTAGGATATATAGGGTACGCTCGCACTGGTATCATCATTTTAATTATGAATGCACACTCGAGAGCAGCAGGTACTATTTCGACTACACTGGTGTGAATTACAAAAAGGCAGTTCCCCAGAACTGCTGGTACTGGTGTGAATTACAAAAAGGACAGTTCCCCAGAATTAGAAAATCAACACAGCAAGCCGCCTAAAAGCGGCCCGCATCCCGCATGAGACGGGATGGATGAGTGATACGCGCACGGTTCAGAGTCCGGGCCACGCGAGCACGTGTGTGTGTGGGTGATCCTCGGACGTGCTGTGCAGCTTCAGCAACGGGATGGCAGACGAATCTGCGCCGTCTGATGAGGCAGCGAGCGCGCTCTCGAGCGGCCACCAAGCTCAGGACCCCGAGGAAATCTCTTGCGAGCAAGGCCTCCTGGTGAGCCCGGGTGATGCACCGAGTGCCCCGCGATGAGAGGGCACCCCGATCCGCAGCCAAGCACGCGATACCACGCACTGTGCGGTGCACCCCCTTGCTCACCTCACCCACTGTGCCGAAGACCATGCCCGTGTACTCGGACATATCCAGGATGTCTCGAAGAGGACCCTTCTGCCCGGGCTCCGTGTTGTGCCACGCCGCATCCCGCGCAGCCAACCCCCGTTGTATGTCGCCCAACAGGGAGCGCTCAAACCGATCCACAGCCGTGGCCCGGGGCACTGAAGTGTACTTGACCCCGTACCGCATAGTCTTGAACTCCAACAGGGTGGACTTCAATCTCCGGGGATCATAGCTCCCGGTCACGACGTTGAACGCCGGAAGGGAGAGCTCTGCGTCCGGCACTAGGTCCTTGAGCTCATCCCTGGGTACGGTGTTGCCGAGAGGCACTGCCTGCTGGAACAAGTCATCCACCTCCCGCCGTACTGCGATACCTAGGTCGCGAACACAGTGATCGCGGAAGGCATCTGCGATAGCGTCGTGCTGTACACGCCAGTGAGCGTCTCCAGGCGCCGGGAGGTTCATGAGCGCGTCGCCGTATAGATCAACAATGACAGGGTTGTGCTCTGTCGAGGGCAGAATGATCTGGCACCCAACCACCGGGGCCAAGCACGGGCTAGGCAGAAAGAAGTACCCGGCAGCGACCTCCCGCAGCTCATGCGGAGTCATGGCCGTCCGCGCGGTGGGGATGGCCACTGTCCACATGCCTGACGCCGCGTCGAGCTGGTTGAACAAGATCCGTTCCCTACATGTGGCGGGGAGAGCGCACACGTCATTTCGAAGCCGAGAGTTGTTGGCCTGGTCTAGAAATGCCGTCAGCTCCTTTTGCGAGCCCGACGCAGCCTCCACTTCCCGCTCCATCTGGCGTGCATCTGCGTCGCCGAGATGGCCAGCAGTAGCCACTTGGAGGCGGCCCCACGCCTCGCGCATCTCCGCGGCGTAGCTGTCCGACCCATGAGCATCGTTGAGGAAGTGGTCATACTGGCGGGCGGAAGAATTTGCGTTGAAGCTGCCTCACTGGTACGGTACTACTGGTACTGGTACGTGCCATTCGCGGCTTATTCTACTGCCGGTGTGTCGATTGACGGCGTCAGCATCCCACCCAGCGAATCTCATGTTAACGCGGTGCTGTCCGTATACCTGGTCCGGAAAATTTTTATTTTTTCTCCAGAAAACTTTTTGAAAATTTTCAAAAAAAATTCACCCCTCAATCATATATTTTCCCTGTGTTAAGAAAATATATTGAAAATATATTCGTTTCAGTACATCACACCGTATCGCGGCCTCTCGGAGTCGCGGCCCGTACTCGCGGGACAGTGAAGTCGTAGTTATAGACTGATACAGCGCGGACCGGGCTACCTGTAGTCGCTACTGGCCATTTGGCACCGCCAAGGTGACGACAGTGCGCGATCCCGTGCCAATCGGAGGCCGGAGACGACCGATCTGCGCGAGCAGGTCCGCAGTAGGTCCGCAGGTAAGCATGTTGTGAAGCTATTGTACTGCTACGTGAACTTGCGCTTGCTGGAGAACGATGATGAGGAAGTGATCAACATGCTGGATGATGCCCTCGCTGCGGCCATTGAAGACGCCGATGCCATCGCGGCCGGTGCTGCGCCCGCCTCTAGCTTGGATGGAGATAAGTAAGGATTAGAGGTTGTGGAGTAGCTTACCCCCCCCCCCCCCCCCCCCCCTTGGGCCTTGGGCCCGGGGCGCCCCGCCCTGAATAAATTTTCAAAATTTCCATGAAAATGTTTTCTAGAAATGTTTTTGAAAAACTTTTAAAAAATTTCCCCCCTCAGAATAAATTTCCGGAAATAAACCAGTTATAGCTGTCCGGCGAGTCATCATCCTCCACGTGTTCTTTGTCACATCTAGCGACCAACGAAATAAGATCCTGGTATGTAAATACTTTTGTATCCAAGGAAGTCAATTTTCAATACACGTGGCGACACCTACCATATCCCCAGCGTAACCTGGCGGACGACGCCGACAAAGGCATACATCGATCCGGTGCGATGATGAGGCTACGCTCACGACGTCAGGCGTCGATAAGGTTCGATAAGGATTACAGGTTCATCGATCCTCAACTCAGGTGTGGGACGCCCCTAGCTCAGCTCTCAGCGACCACACGGTACACCAACACACCGATGCCGTAAGATATACAGTACCGTCCACCAGTGACAGGCACCTGAGCCACTTAGGGCCAAAGGACCGGCGGCAGGCACGCCAAGGGCTCGAAGCACGCGGGCCTCGTCACTGCGAGCTGCACGGATAGCCGGACGGCGGCGGGCGGCATGAAGCTGCGGCAGCTCGAGTCGCTCCTGCAGGTGCTGTGACGCCCTGCTATGAAGGGAGAAAGTGCGGGAAACGGAGGAGGTGGCGGATCCCACCTACGTGGCATCATTCCCGGCGGAGAATGGGGGAGGGGGGCATGTTTCGCATTGGCGGCAAAGTCCACAGGGTTGCACAGACAGTGGCAGCGCGCAACTGCGGCGCCGCGGAAGCAAAGCGGATCGGTGGGAGTCCTGCGGCAACGCGCGTTAGCGGCAACTACGGGCAGGGTGGGCAACTTTCATACCGGAATTTCCGATTCGGTGGTGCAAAGCAATTCGTTGTTTTTGTGACATGCGAACCCGAACTACCCGCGACGGGGTTTCATAGGGGCGGCCCCAGCCGCGGGGTCGGGTCGCCCAGGCTCTGGGGCGCATGCGTCGGGAGGCTGCGCGCTGCGTGCGTGGCTCCCAGCCGGGAGACCGTGCAGAGCCTGCCGCGGGCGCCACATGATCCCCCACCCGCTTCGCATGTGTGCGCGTGCAGGACATCGAGCCGTTTGAGGAGCCGAAGATCGAGCTGGAGCAGTACCCCACCACCGCGCACCTGGCCGCGCAGTTCCTGTTCTCGGTGCTGCCCCCGCCCCGCCCCGCCCCGCCCCAATCACCCCATCTCACTCCAATAAACGGAGCGGGCACGCCAGGGTTGTGCGCGAGTCCCTTTGGAGTCGGCACACCTCCTCGTAAAACTGCCGGCGCCGGCGCGACTACGGGTGCCGACGCGCTGAAAAGAACACAGCGAATAGGAACCGGCCCGGCATTTCAGCGGTCAAGTGCGGACAAAACGCTGGCGGAACTGAGCGGGGTAGCAAATGTTCTTATGGATTGCATGCACTGGGGGGCAAT